>JAVANC010000026.1:1541525-1724894 GCA_033319125.1 Parnassius glacialis
CAAGGACAATGGTACTCAGCTGCGCTCGTCTCCATGCCGTGTTACTAGGGGAGTGCCTCAAGGTTCTATACTTGGTCCACTTATTTTTATTTTATATACAGCGGACGTATGTCGCCATATAAGGCACTGCAAGTTCCACCTATACGCTGACGATATACAGATTTATCTGCCATTTTTCCTTAGCGACGTAGAAAGTTTAGTACGAAGATAAATGAGGATTTGCATCACATCTCATTATGGTCAGAAGCAAATACACTTGTGCCTAACCCATGCAAATCCAAATTCATGGTGTTAGGGTCAAATGTTCTTTCGGTCAGGACTTGGAACAATTTCTTTGCTTTTTATATGTTTGTTGGAAAAGCGACTAATTTAGCTTTTAGTAATTATTTAATAGTCTATAATGTAATGTAATGTAATTTAAGGGAATATTTTTGATTATTTATTTGTTTGTTTATTTCAAAATTCCGGTTAATATCGATCACTATTATAAATATTTTTTAACCTTGTATTATCTCTTTTGTGTTTTTAACATTGTTTTCTTTTTTTGACAACCATGATTACAACTATTAAAGCGTCTCCGTATTTTGCACCCTTGCGAGAGACACCCAAGTCACATAAATACATTCATATAATAATTACTGAATTTTAAGTTAGTGTCTTCTAGAAAGGATGCACAATGCCAACAATAGGTGTCCGCGGAAGACCAGCGTCTTGACATGCTCCTTGCGAGCATGTCATGGCAAATGCTGAGCGAAAGCATGTTTTGGCGCAGTAGTAGTGTAGGTATATAATTTAATGTTAACCATTTGTATATGTGATGGACTGCTGTGTCAATTAAATTTATTTTCTTTCTTTCTTCTTTTTTTCTTAATGTAAATAAAAATTAATACATCATTATATAATAGGGTACATTTTTATGGTGTGAATAGTGCTCAGCCCCGGCTTTGCCTGGGTTAAAGCTTTAAACCCCTCAACTGATAAAAAGCGGTTACTGTTATCGTTCCCGTAACAGCCTATTAAAGTCCATTGCTCAACATAGGCCAACTCATTAGATTGCCTCATAGGGGGGATATAAAAGGCGGTTATGCCAATATAACAGCTAGACACTTCCCGCTACGTAGTTCCAGTGCGGAATTCAAAACATGCTTTAACATATTTTATTTTTCGGAACACGTGCAGGTTTTCAAAGTATGTATTTCCTTACTGCTGAGCACGTGGAAAACTATCCGTCGGGGATCGAATTAAGGTTGATCGCACACTGTGAAATTTACGGCAAGCACTACTCCTATTCTGTCACGTCTCCTTATTGTACTTAATAATATGATAAATTACAATGGGTGTGTGCGTATGATCATACGATAAAAATGAAAACTTACTTCATAATCAAAACGTAATTATTGGAACGATTCACTTCTTGTACAAGAAATCCAGGCTGGTACCGTTCATCTCAGGAATTATTATCAATCATGTATAGGCTTTTCTTACGTTAAGATTTCCTTTCGTACAATTTTCGTTTCACCGCTAACTACCAGAAGAGATTGTAATCAAGCACTGGATTATGAGTAAAAGAGTTGTCTACATGTTGATGACAATGTTCGTCAAAATATTGGTGCAAAATAACAACAATTTCGAGTACATTTTTCTCTCTTATTTACGTAGTTTGGAGCTAATATATAAATTTAGTTGTTTTTACTAAAAGGCATTTCTTGACCACTATCCAACTTGCTGATAAGTGGTGATGCAGCCGATGATTGTACAGTGATCTGACTTAGCCTAACAAAAGCCTATTTACTCTTGCTTTTGAAGACACCTACATTACTATGGGATAGAAAGGCAGATGCAGACATATTATTATACATCTTTGTTTTACGTATTGGAATAAAGAAGCAAATAGTTTGATTCAAACCGCGGTATATGGTCAACAAAAGGATGGAGACCAGCCAAGCGACTGGTGGTCCGATTATTGAATGGAGAGGGAGCAGAGGGAGAAATTAGATAAGTAAGCCAATTCCTGCGCAAAGATTATCTGTGTATTATTCGTTTACCGCTTAGTCAGTAACTCGTTAATTTATTTTACTTGTATTTTCAAATAATAGTTAAAAATCATGCAACAGGTCGTTAGACGGTTTAATGACGCGGAACGATTTCAAAACCATTCCTGGCAATTGTATCGCACCGAGAAGCCCTGTTCATTAACTGCAGAATATCATTTCGAAACTAAAATACCTGTCCGTAAGTATATAGCTACGTTGACCGCGTAATAGTGATGTTGGAATATCCACTAACCTGTATCGTCCCGTGGATTTCGTAAGAAAGCAACAGAGGAAAACAAACCATAATTGAAGCGTCTTCCCAAAATTAACTCCAAGTAAACAGATGTTTTATGTCCTTACCCTTGCACGAATCTCATAATTGTTGTCACATTATTTTGTAGTGCTATTTAAAGTAATATACCTTTATACTAATGACTCTAGCTATCCTGAGGCTAACGTTTCCTGCATTTTAATAAAAAAACTATTTGTAACCTTAAAAAACTATTTGTAAATCCAATTGTGAATGCCTTAAGCGCATTATAAAAATTACATGGTAATACGTAAAATTTTTAAAGTAGTTTAACACAGAAATTTTCACTAATAACTTTATTATTACACTTATATATCTGTTGACTTAAAATATCGGAATATTATACCTATATATAATATTCCGATATTTTAAAACTAAACTTCAATGAATGCTCATATAACCATGACAAAATTAAAAGAAAATGTAAATTGAAGTTCTATTTGTGTAAGAGTTCCAGTAGCTGTCACTGAAGTACACATTCAGGTCACTCCATCAACTCCGAAGGTAAGGTCTCATTATAACTAACAAAAGGAGCCCAAACTCGACACACCTATTACTAATACTTCTCTTTGAAGAGTTCCAGTAACAGATACCGAAGTATAGCTTCAGGTCACTCCATAAAGTCCAAAACGTATTTAAGTATATTATTAAATAAATCCTGTGTGCTTTTAGCGAAAAAAAAAATACTGTAATAAAATTTGTGATTATAAAAATAATAACATTTTACCTTGTAAACTATGTATCAAATATGGTTTCTCCGATATTTTGTGTTTGTACATCATTGTTTTTGAGCACGAGCCGCTGCAAACAAGCTATTACCCGTATTGAGGCAAAGTCTATTTAGTAAAATAAATTTTATTTTATTTTTAAAATTTAATACGAAAAAAACAAAAATGAAAAATTGATATTTTCAAAACCACTTTTTAATGTAAATATAGCAATTCATTAATTAAAAAATATTAGTAACTTTAACAATCATTTACCTTTCTGACAATGATCTTTTCATATCATTTATATGTACAATCATATGACTGTTAGATACGATTTCATGCGACCAACCGTTGGAATCTTAATTTTAGGCCCTAGTAGAACATACCTACGCGCTTCGCACTTAAGGCATGCAACATACAAACTTCTTTTAATACATCATCATCGTTCATCATTACAGCCTTTCATAAGTCCACTACTGAACATAGGCCTCCCCCAAGGAATGCCACAAAGCACGGTCCTGAACCACCTACATCCACCGACTTCCTGCATGTCTTACCAGGTCGTCACTTCATATCGAGGAGGGAGGGGGGGGGGGGGGTCGCCCTACACTTCGCCTACCGGTATGAGGCTGCCACTCAAGAACCTTTCTTCCCCATCGGTCGTCGGTTCTTCGAGCTATATGGCCGGCCCACTGCCACTTCAGCTTACTAATCCGTTGGGCTATGTCGGTTACTCTGGATCTACTGCGGATATCCTCATTCCTTAGTTTATTACGCAGAGAAACTCCGAGCATAGCCCTCTTAATCGCTCGCTGAGCGACCTTGAGCTTCTTCATACGGCCAGCATGAAGGACCACGTCTCATATCCGCAAGTCATCACTGGCAACATGCACTGGTTGTACAATTTCATTTTAAGGTTTTGAGGTATGTCTGACGAGAAGATGTGTTTTAGCTTCCCGAACGCTGCCCAGCCGAGTTGAATTCGTCGATTGACCTCTCGGTCGAAGTTGGACTTACCTAGTTGGACTATTTGTCCCAGGTAAACATACTCGTTAACAACTTCGAGCTTAGTGCTCCCAACAACTACCGGCATAGGTGTGACATGGACATTAAACATAATATTTGTTTTGTTCATGTTCATCTTAAGAGCTATCCGTTGGGAGACACTATTGAGGTCATTGAGCATAGTGCTTAGGTCCACCAGCGATTCTGCCATAAGGACTATATCGTCGGCAAATCGAAGGTGAGTGATGTACTCGCCATTGATGTTAATACCGTATCCTTTTAAGTCCAGAAGCTTGAAAACGTCTTCCAATGCAGCGGTAAAAAGTTTCGGGGATATAAAGTCACCCTGTCTTACACCTCTCTGCAATTGGATAGGTTTCGTACTCTGATTCTGTACTCGGATAGCCATCGTAGCCCTACTGTACAAGCACTTCAGTACTTCGATATACCGACAATCAACTTGGCACCGCTGAAGGAACTGCAGCACGGCCCAAATTTCGACGGAATCAACGGCTTTCTCATAGTCCACATACGCCAGGCATAGTGGCAAATTGTACTCCTCGGACTTCTGTACAACTTTCCGAAGGGTGTGTATGTGGTCTATGGTGCTAAAGCCCTTTCGAAAACCGGCTTGTTCGGGAGTCTGGAACTCGTCAAGTCTGCGTGCGAGACGATTCGTAATGACTCTCGAAAACAGCACGTAGACGCTGTTCAGAAGGGAATCGGTCTGTAGTACTTCAAGAGGGTGTTGTTGCCTTTCTTGAAGAACAAGACCACCGCACTTCTGCTCCACGCCTCCGATGTAATGCCACTTACTTCACTTTTAATACAGGTTTCAAATCATTGAGAAAGTTTTAAAAGGGCAATACTTTATAAAATACCAGAAATAAATTTTACGAAAAAGCTGGTTAGTAGTTATTTAACTTCATACATAAAACTAATTTTGCGGATATTATAGTGTTTCTTACACACTTTTGCATATTTTTACTACTTCGTACTTAATTGTCATTGTTGTTTTTTCTTTAATCAGAAAATAAGTGTATCTTGTTGTATTGATCAATTACGAAGAAAATATTTTATATTAGCTAAATCTATCTTTTATATCCACGGAGATCTACAGGTGGAGACATGGTGACTTAAGGTACAGATTTTACCTAGTTTAGGTACTAGTTTTTTTACCTATTAATAGTATTAATACAGATTTATTCATACAGATGCAAGCATGTATTTATTGTTGCTCTATTTTTTATGTATATTATTAGTGGATATGAAATAAATAAATTAAATAAAAACATCGAACGCAAAGTGGAGTGGTTGGGCTTTACTTTACTTGGCATGATCACGCTAACTATTCCCATTAAATCCAATATTTTAGTAACTATGATACCATGGAGTAAAACACATCAGTACTTTCTCCTCTACAACGACCGTCAGTGCTGTAACTCGACCGAAATTTCAGAAACAAAACAAAAAATCCATATTATTAATATATTACGACGTCGTTGTCGTTATTATTTAAATCATTTAAACTATCTTTAGTAATATTGTTGTCGGTGTAAATAGATCTTCTCAAAAATAATTGCCTCCTAAATAATAAATGTCTGCCATTACTGAGATTTCCGGTACAAAGGAAAATGCCAGATCCTCTATACCTATAGAACTTTGACCCACCCAAAAGTGTGGTGTACACGAATGTTGTATGCAAAATTTTTTTCTACTTTATTACTTCATCCCAATTATATAAATTGAAGTCTCTAGAACTGGTGATTTTTTTTAAACTGGACTTTAATAATTACATTTACTTTATTTTTTAGAACAGCATTCGTTCAGTTCATTGTAATTTCAGAATATAAATTGTCAGGCGTTAATGATATATATATATATACATAAAAATTTAAGAATTTAAGGAGCATAATAATACAATGATCAGTAACATTGGAAAAAATGTTCTCTTGTAAAGGATCTAAAAGTTCCTTACACTATATAATATGAGCACTACCCGTTTTTCATAAAATCTAAGTCCTAGTCATGTAAACGGGTTATATTATTTACAAAATTATTTTTCAGGATACATATTTTTGTGACATGTGTCTAAAGAAGGTAAGGGACAACGACAGGACCATAAATTATAAACTATATAAAAAGCTATAAAACTAAATATATCTGTTGCAAAGATCTCCATGTTGAAAGAAAAGTTAAGATTGGAAATCGAAATGAGGACACAAAATGTCCCTGCATCCTATCGACACAAATATGACAATAAGTGCACCTCAAAATCGTGGATGCAATTATCAGAATGTCCGTAAAATTAGCAGTAAGTCAATAGTAGGCGTGATGGAGTTCGTATAAAAAGTGCACTGGTAAAGAAAGCGGGAATCAGCACAAGCAAAAATGTGATATAATCATAACTAATCAATATATTTCACAAGCACAAATTAGTCAATGTGTGAAAATATTCTACATTAATTTGACATACGTACTTACGATATTGACACAATGACGTATGTGTATCATTTCACAAAATGCACGAAAATCAATTATTGTTATTCAGTAATTATCAAATGAAATTCATGATTATTATCTACTTATAATATTAATTGAAAATAAAAATTGATAAGTAACATTTTTATATGACCAAAAATTTTAATAGAAATATGTATTGTTTAGTTTATGCGTACGTATGTACTTATTCGTACAAAGAAACGCATATCTTATAAGAAAAGACTGAAAATTTAAATATTAATCGTTGAATTACTTTTTTTTATAATATTTTACCGCAAGTTGTACAAAATAACGATTTATCACAAGAAACTTCAAAATTCATAAGATTATTTTTCATATCCTTACCTTTTTTGTTTAAGGTGGGGCACGATCTGGCATTCTCCTTTACTCATTTACCTTAAGTCACTCAATCCTCTACAAAGATTTTGATGAAATTGATCTAAAAGATTTTCTAAAAAAATAAAAAATATATGGGAAGGCCACAGCATCCTCTTACAGTTTGACATTGAAAGAGCCACGCGGCAGCTTTTGCCGTCGCATGGATGGACCGGCTCGAACCGGGGTGGTACCACGACCTCACAGAATACCAGCGTGAATTAGCGGAGTTAAATAGAACACTACCCCAGGAGGGTAACAGCACCCATGTTGACGGATAATCCCTCGCTGAGCATCCACGACCAAGTAACCTTCATTGATTTATTCATTACAGCCTATTAAAGTCAATCTGATTGTAAATGGCTACTGCATTTCATGCATAGAGTCCATGCAGTAAACTTTAAATAAAGAAGGCTTAAAAAAGCGTTGTCGCCTCTGAGGACTACGATGGAATGCCTTACAGGCTGTCATTATACTGGTTCTTCACACTCGAACACAGGAGTGCAAACATTGCTATTTGGCGACGGGAATAAGTAAGAGGATAAGTACCCACCCAGATGGAAGGTAGAAAAGTAGTCCTATCAACTAGTAAACTTTTTATTATTGTGCACTTATGCCGGGTCGTTAACTATTTTACTTGCCTCAAATTGTTCATAAGGTTTGATTAAATAAGTTTAAGAAACCCTCTATATTTTAAAAACAAATTATCTACCCTAATGAGACAGGTTATGGATGCACAGCGAATTAATAATAAATATTCCGGGCCAATACGGCACGGCAAGCAGTTGTGAGTTCCATTACCCCATTTGGTCCCTTGTGTGTCGTAAGAGTCGACTTCGGGAAATTACCTTATGCGTATGCCCGGTAGCTAATCTGCTGCTGGACATCAATAGCTATAATTATAATAATAGATTATTTTATGTAATTTATATATTACTTGCGATCCGCCCCGGCTCCGCACTAGTAATTTCTGGATCTCGATAACAGCACCATCTATTGTGAATCTAAAACATCTAGGGATTCATTTGCACACTCACAAAAAATTTCATCAAAATCAGTTGAGTCTTCAATTTCATCAAAATCTTTGTAAAGGATATTGAGTGACTCAATGTAAATGAGTAAAGGATAATGCCAGTTCGTGCCCCACCTTGTACAAAAAAGGTAAGAATATGAAAAATAATGTTATGAATTTTGAAGTTTTTTGTGATAAAGCGTTATTTTGTAAAACTTGCGGTAAAATATTATAAAAAAAAAGTAATTCAACGATTAATATTTACATTTCCAGTATTTTCTTATAACATATACGTTTCTTTGTACGAATAAGTACATACCTACGCATAACGTAAACAATACATATTTCTTTTAAATTTATTAAAAGTTTGTCATATGAAAATGTTACTTATCAATTTTTATTTTCAATTAATATTATAAGTCGATAATAATCATGAATTGCATTAGATAATTACTGAATAACAATAATTGATTTTCGTGCATTTTGTGAAATGATACACACACGTCATTGTGTCAATATCGTAAGTACGTACTATTTAATAAATAAATGTTACAAACACATTTAATATTACATCAAATCAGACTTTATTCCAAGGCAATAACTACATATTTAAAAATAATCTTTACAGAATGTCGCTTTCTGCTAGAACCACATGGTTTCTGTTGCATGTTGTATACTACATGAAACATGGTATAACACTATCATCGAATCTTGCAGTTTCAAATAAGTATTCGACTAACTTTAACACCAAAAATATAAAATTTAATACAAATACAAATTCCTTATTTGCAAGAAACATAGTTGACAGGGTCTTAAGTTAAATCTAGTGTAAATGTGTTTAGTCTGCTCGCAGACGTGCAAATATTTAGGTACATAATACAAAAAAAATATCTGTAAGTGGATCACATAAATCATTGAACTAATTTTTCCATTCTAAATATTCTTTTAGGCTATAGAAACAATTTTCCAATAACCATTTTGTTAAATTATTTTTAAAAGAGACTCCCTCTTTTTCTTTTAAATTCTTAGGTAATGTGTTAAACAATAATATACTCATATTATATACATTTCTCTTATACATATTTTTATGACAGGGAGGTTGATATATTAGGTCTGCATATTTAATTCTTAAACGCCTTGTAGTAGTATCTTGGCGGGTTTTAAAATACTTAGGGAATGATTTGACAAAAAGACAGGCTTCTTTGATATATAAACAAGGTAATGGAAGAATATTCTATTTTTTAAAACAAGGTTTACAACTATCTAAATACCAAATGTTGCTTAAGGCACGGATGCATCGTTTTTGAACTAAAAGTGCTCTTTCTATCTCAACAGAAATACCCCAAAGCAAACTCCCATAACTAAGCACTGATGATACGTAGCCATGGTACGCGGTGAGGGCAGCCTCAACTGATATATTTTGCCTAACACTTTTTAAAGCAAAAGCGAATCGTTGAAGCTTTTTACAAACGATACTGTAATAGTGGCGTATGGGGTCCACTATTAACAGACTCCGAGTGGGCTAGTGGCGGAGAAATGAAACTACTTCTTGATATGCCTTACTATGTGCAAGCGAATGGTGTGTGTAATTCAGCTAACCCTGCCTATATTTATACGCCCGGCTACATCCTTAACTTACCAATAGAATAATATTTTATTTAATTAGCCAATTATAATACATAAATTTTGTCCAATAAACATTAATCAATAAGATATTAAGTATAGCTATTATATGTATGTCGCACTCCGTTTGCCGGCGTAAGACTCGTCGATAGCTTCTCGTGTCTGCGTTGTTGTACGGGGCTATAAAAGAGGTGCAGACCGGCGCGCGCGCGTAATCGGCGAGCGGCGGCGGCGAGGGACACATCTCCGGAACAGCAAGAAGAACAAAGCTGCGGCGTTGAAGAAACGGCTCGAAAATGGTCGACGGATGCTTGAAGATAGCCGGCGTGTGAAGACGCTGTGGCGCTGATGATATTGTGGCTGCTCCTTGTTTCTATATAGAACGTTAAATATATACGTCAAATTATCTCACATTGATATGCAGCCCGCAGTATCTCGGTAGCCGGGGGTAATTAGGAAATAAATGTTTTCTTCAGACCTTCACCTTTTGCGTTATGGTAGCAGCAGGGTAACGTTATTAATTTATTTATTAAATGGTTTAGGGTTGATTAGCGTGGCTGCTACAATACCAATATGGTCCTTCCAGTTCAGATGTGTATCAATATTTACTCCTAAAAATTTATAGTTGTTTACTTCATCAATTTTGTTATTGTCGTATAGAATATTAAAGTGTTGTTTAGATGACCTGTATGACCTAAATTGCATAATCTTTGTTTTTTGTAGATTGACCCTTAAATCATGAGCCTCTAACCATTCTATGATATTTGTTAGTGCCGTATTTGAAAGCGATTCTAATGAATTATTACCATCACTTTTAACTATTATAGTAGTATCGTCTGCAAAAAGGATACATTTGCGTGAAGTGGCATTGGGAAGGTCATTAACATACAATAGAAATAATAAAGGACCGAGTATACTACCCTGCGGTACGCCTGTTTTTTATACAATAATTGAGAACGATGAGTTTCTTTAATTAAAATGTTATTTTTTTGTGTCATTTTCGTTATTTCTGTACCCTGTCTTCTACTTTTTAAATAACTTTGAAGCCATGCATACGCGTTCCCTCTAATTCCGCATGATTCTAGTTTATGAAGGAGTTTATCATGATTTACAAAGTCAAAGGCGCAACTCATGTCAAGAAACAGGGACAGTACCGGGGTATTATTATTTATACATTCAGTTACATATTTTATAAATTCAAAACAAGCAAGAGAAGTAGAACTACCTTTACGAAAGCCAAATTGTTCAGGTTGTAATATGCCACAAGAACTTATAAAATCATTAAGCCTTTTAAGCATAGCTTTCTCAAATACTTTTGACAATACCGAAACCAAAGTGATAGGTCTATAGTTGCCTATATCTTGTTTATCTCCTTTTTTATGCAAAGGATGAACTACAGATATGTTAAGATCATCTGGCAATTCCCCCCTTTTCAAAAGATAGGTTAATAATATGAGCTAGAGGTATAAATATATGAAAAGCACATAACTTTTTTATTTTATAGAATAAGGGTGACAAACGAGCACACAGTCCACCTGATGGTAAGTAGTTGCTGCGGCCCGTAGATCTATCCTCTATTACAAATCAAAATGTAAATGCGTTGTCACCCGTGAGGACTAAGATGGAATGCCTCATTTCCAGTAAAAAGGGCCTCCGGCCACCTGCACTCACCAAGTGAAACGCAGAGATAAACCTCTACTTCACGCTGGTTTTCAGTGAGGTCGTGGTACCACCCCGGTTCGAGCCGGCCCATCCGTGCGACAGCAAACGCTGCCGCGTGGCTCTACCACTGTTTAAACTTTAATACTTTTTTACTTTAAGCACGAATAATAATTTATCGGTCTAAAAGATACACAGGGAAGAAAGGTTAAATGAAGCCCAGCTACTTGCACTAACGAGCAATCCTTTGAGATGCAATAAGAAGGGTAAGTTGTATACATTAAATATGAATAAACTAAGATGCCGGCCGCCTTACTCTCTCAGAATATGAACCTTTTGAAACACAAAAATATTTTTTGTCAAAGATTTACATAATAGTATAATTTACAAATAAACTTGTGGTCCCGTGGGTGTCGTAAGAAGTAACAGGGGGTAACTATAACGGGAGATGGGCAGCAGCGTCTTCCATACAAGAATTCAAAATTATATAAATCTGCGGCCGGCAATACGGCTGCCAAACTTGGTAACTATGGCTAAATCCCTTTATGACAAAGTCTATGGAGGAGGCGTTTGTTTAGCAGTGGACTTTTATAGACTGTAATGGAATAGAAAACAAATCTTTTTATGTCCTAATGCTTCACTTGAGAGAGGGCTATGGAGCAATTGTTCAGTCGCAGCGCCAGTGGATTGACAAAATGTCCTCGAAATATTTTATTTTCAGATATTAAGGTTTCTTCACGATGTTTCCCTTCATCGTTTAGGTTGTGGCAAATCGACAAATTTAATTGCAATTAACACTTTTTTGACGTAGTAGAGCCATACTGCAAGTATGTTATAGTTGTAGCACAAATGGGTCAGCTCAACCGGGGAAGGACCTTGTTCTCACAGAATAACCGCGGAAAATAGTAGTTTAATGCTGTCGTGTTTCATGTGGTGGGTGAAGAGAACCGGACACCCATTTTACTGGAAACGAGGCATTCCAGGCAACGCATATGCATTTTGGTTCTTAATCGAGGATAGATGTAGATTTCTACGGGTCACAGCATCCACTCACAATCAATTGAACTATGTGCTCATTTCTCACCCTTATTTTATATAAAAAAAAACATGTGCGATTATCGTGGAACATTCAGTTGAAACCAAGTACCTTATTATTGATAAACGTATTATTTTATTGATTAACAAATACAAACATATGTATTACTAGTGTCTATTAAAATGAAGCTTCATTGAAAATAAAACACACTATGGCTCAAGGGGTAGTGACGAAAGTGTCTTACACTTTTTGTCGCCTAGTTCTCATCCGCGAAACCAGTACCGTCCGATAAGGAACTTCGTTCCCAAAAACAAATGTATTTTAAACCTATGACATCGAAGTAGAATCTTATTCAAGACCAGTTCCTTGAAGTTCACTGCTTACATGAACTCTCCCAGGACATGAATTGTAGAGAAAATTTTACTTAATCGTCAGGCTTCGCTGGAGAATTTACGATCATGTCTAGCATTTTTGACGCCACTGTCCGTCGTCAGTCTGGGTATTTTAGGTCTGATGTAAGCGAATGGTTACACCAACCTCTACTGGAAGCCATAAAATTTTTCAGGCATTCAAATCGTCGCTTTTTACGACACACACGGAACAAAATTTGGTGAATATTTTTACCTTACTATCCGGCAAAACAAAATCATAAATAAATAACTATAATAATTATTCGCTTAATTCATACAATAAGTTTCTCTATTTAAAGCAAGTCGTTCATCATTTCACTGTTATTTTCATTTCCTCCAGCGCCCGCTTTGCTAATTCGATGCATAAAATTGCAATAACGAGGAGTTATTCGAGAGTTACGTCTGGAGTTGCTTACTTATTGCACCTGAGTTGCATATTTTAAACAAATGCACGGATTTATTCACAGACAACTAAGACGTGGTCGTATGTTATACGGAATAGTTTACTGAATAAAATTTTAATGCGACAATATTTGTACGACGAGATGCAGTGGCGGCTTGAGAGAATTCACTGCCCCACATCTGCCATGGATATCGTAAGAGGCGACAGAGGGGATTGAAACAGAAGTTGGCATATGTGTGGCAACTTATGGGAGACACTCTATAGGGCAAACTGTTCAGCTAGGAACAGGCCAATGTTCAGTTGACTAAATGTTACTATTGATAGGAATATATTATGTAGAATGTTATTCCATTTTTTCTTGCCAGTTCATTTTCCCTGAATTGTGAATATTAATCATACAATCGTTGTTTTTACAAACTGTGCTTGGAGTTTACGACAGTATTTTTGTATTTTTTTAGTGTAAGGAAATATTTATTATTTTAAATATCTCTATGTATTATAGACATCAATATATTGACATTCGCATCAATTATTATTGCATACCTTAAGCGAAAGCGCAAGGTACGAGTATGTTCTACTATCGCCTAAAAATTAAAACATTTTATCGAATAAAATCTCTATCTAGCAATCAATTTATACATATAAATAATATAAAAAGCACATTGTTAGAAAGATAAATGATTGTTGAACTTATTAATACTTTTTTAAATCGATTAATTGCTATTTTTAAATAAAAAAGGGTTTTAGTGGCTAATGGTGTGGATTTGTCACGACCCTGTGGCTTGTTAACACAATAACGTTTGAAAATATCATTTGTTTAACTCAATCTATTTTTTAATCTCTTCATCTATCATGTGGAAAACCACTCAATGTAAATGGCAGTGTAATTTTGTTTTGTTTAGCTATAATTAATTTTCTTCGGCTCCAATAATGGCGAAATTTTCGTTGATTTGGTAGCCTCGTATATAAATTATTTCTGTAAATGGGGAGCTACAGCCACAGAGTAGTTTAGTTCGGCTTCAGTCGCCGTCGTGAGTGGACATTATTTCGGTTGTTTGCAGCGGCTCAAAAAGATCGCTGTACAAATACACAATATTCGAATAACCGAATTTCTTAAATACTTGATTATAATAATAATAAGAGATTTTTTTATTACAATATTTAAAAGCACAGAATAAATAATAGTAGTACGTATTAAAAGTAAGTAGTATAATTTTTTTTGTCATGGGTGACATTTTCATGCTTTTCGAGGGTGCTGAAGCCGATAGTGCTGTCGAAATGTAAATCCAAGGTGACGGCTGCAATAGGTATAAATTTTTTCATCATAGGTGTCATTTTCATGGTTTTCGAGGGTATTGAAGCTAATAGTGCTATTGAAATGTATATCCAAGATGGCGGCTGAATTAAGTACCATTTTCTTCATCATGCGTGTCATTTTCATGGTTTTCGAGGGTTTTGAAGCCGATAGTGCTGTCAAAATGTAAATCCAAGATGACGGCTGCAAAATATATCAATTTTTTCATCTTGGGTGTCATTTTCGTGGTTTTCGGGGGTGTTGTAGCCGATAGTGCTTTCGAAATGTAAATCCAAGATGGCGGCTGCAATAGGTATCAATTTTTTCATCATGGGTTTCATTGTCATGGTTTCGAGAGTTGAATCCGATAGGGTTGTCGAAATGTAAATACAAGGTGGCGGCTGCAAT
Source organism: Parnassius glacialis (assembly GCA_033319125.1). NCBI lineage: Eukaryota > Metazoa > Arthropoda > Insecta > Lepidoptera > Papilionidae > Parnassius > Parnassius glacialis. The sequence goes on from JAVANC010000026.1 coordinate 1,556,306, forward strand.
GGGTATCAATTTTTTCATCATGGGTGTCATTTTCATAGGTTTCGAGGGTGTTGAAGCCGATAGTGCTGTCGAAATGTATTTAAACTACTTTAAAATTTCATATAATCATATTATACGTAATTTTTTAATGCGCTTAGGGTATGCCCAATTGGATTTACCAATATATTAATTTTTATTTAAATTCTCAAATATTGAGTCACAGTTTCCAGTTTCTAATTTGACGTTGCATGTTATTGCGGTTCAGACAATATGAAGGGATAGACGGAGAGCTCTTGACTACAGATAATGACGCACCCAACCGAAGATTTTTGAGCAGTGCTGTGCCGGTCCGAGATTCAAAGTCATATTGTACCGTTTCAAAATACCATGTTAAGCAGAACGTATCGCTAGTGCATTTGTGTATTTTTATAGTCAAAATAAAAAACAATTAAAGTATTATTTACTGAAAATCATTATTTTATGTGATTAAACAAAGCATTATTTTATAATATTTCGTTCTTTAAATTTTTATCAGTAGACATTTAAATAATAAAATATTAGATCATTCATCCACTCCAGTTATCTTAATAAAGGATCAAAAAACTCCACGTTTGTCAGCTAAAAACAGGTTTTCACTTGCTTGTTCATGTTTCAAGGGATGACCTTGAACCGCCTCGCACAAGCCCACGCCGCTTCAGATGTATTCTGTGTTAGTGGTTGAGAATTTCCCCATATAGTGCCAGTGCGCGCTTATACATATCCGTCTGGAATAACGCATTTTGGTAAGCTGAGGACCTTTTCCAAATGTTGTGCCCGTGGAATACAACAAACCTGTATAAAGAGCCAAACTTAAAATTTTTAAATTAAAAGTGCAACTAACGTCAATAAAGCGACACATTTTTTGACGTAGTTCGCTTCTAAAGTTTATTCGTAATAAAGACCTTTGATAAGAGATTTTAATTAACGGTGAATCTTTACCGATAAAGCTGACATAAAAGCATCGCTATCAATGAATAAGTTTATTCAGGTAACAGATGAATTACTGGGAAACTTTTTAATAGCAAACTGTATCATAATAATGATATCAAACAGAAGTAATAAAAATAAGAAAATATACAACTATACATCGATATTACGACACGTATTTCACTTTTAAAGATAAATAATTTCTATTACACTTAACCGCATTGCGGTTCTATACGCACTGTTTTATTTTTGCACACGGATCATGGCAGATAGGTAATGTAGGTGAATCCACTAACATATATCATCCCATGGGTATTGTCAGTAGTGACAGGGGGAAACTGAAACAGGCAATTGACAGCAGCATCTTTCCGATAACGGTTCAACAGTGATAACGATAATAATACTTTAATATCAATCTCCTAGAAGCTTCCTCCATCAATATTAAATTTAAATTATTTTTTAAATTAAATGGTCTTTTTAATTTATTTAAAGAGCCAATGCATATTTCTCAATCTAGTGCAACATGTATAGATAATATTTTTACAAATGTGAAGCAGTTGCATAAATGTATAATTTAAAAATTAAGTTCTGATCACTGTGGACAAGTTGTTTCGTTACCTTATGTTCACAAAAAGCAAGTAGATGAGAAAGTTCTGTCTGTTCTAGTAAATGCACGTCGCTTGGAAAAATTTAGAAGTAACATTGTGAAAAAACTTCCATCACTTTCATACCAAAATGATCCTAATTTTTTGTATGGAACATTATTTAAGCTTATTTGCAATGAATTTAATAATACTTTTACTTCTAAAACATTCTCCTTGAACAGTCGGAAGTCATTCAATGAATGGGCGACAGTAGGAGTCCATAAGAGCAGGCATAAGTTATATGATCTTTACCATGAAAGGTCATATAATCATAGCGTCGACTTTAGGGAATATGTAAAAAAATATTCAAAAATATTTAAAAGAGTGTGCTCCATAGCCAAGTCTTTGCATTTGAGCATCAAAATTAAGACGGCTTCCAATAAAATTAAAATGACATGGAGTATAATTAATAGCGAAACTGGTAAGATCAACTCTCGCAATTCAAATTACCAGTTAAGTGTTAACAACAAATTAACTGTATCAGATCAGGACGTAGCAATTGTTTGTGAGAAATATTTTACCGATATTCCGATCTTGACCACTAAGTCTTCGAATTCTTCTCCTGCCGTCGTCGAATCATTACTTAAACAAAATGTATATGCGTTGTCGTGAAGCGACAATTAAAAAAAAGAACCTAACCTAAGAACAACAAAACAACAAAAGTAGAACAAGAAAATAAAATATTTAAATTTTTTAAAAGGGTATTTACAATTTTATATAAAAAAATGAAATATGATGATGGTGATGGATGACGTGAAATTACAATTAGATAAAAAAATAAAGATAGGAGAATATTGTAGTGGAGCCTAAAGGTCGAAGTGACACACGCTGCGCTTGGAGTAGGAGTAGGCACACGCTGAGCTTGTAGTTTCTTGGCGGTGATGGCACGCAGCGCCTGGTCTAGGCACACGCAGCGTCCGGAGCCGGCACACGTAGCGCCTGGAGTAGGTGCACTCAGCGCCTGGAGCAAGCAGTCGCAGCGCCCAAAGGTAGCGCGGGCACTATCAGGTGGAGGCGCAGGCGACGACTCCAGATGAAAGTATAGGCTTGTAGGATCCCGGAGTAGTGCGGCCCCGCGCTTGAAGTAGACTACGCCGACGAATCCAGATGTAAATAGAGGCTTGCAGGATCCCGGAGCAGTGCGGCCCCGCGCTTGAAGTAGACTAAGCCGACGACTTCAGAAGTAGATGGAAGCTTGCAGGATCCCGGAGGCTTGCAGGATCTTCTCAACGTCAGCAGCGCCTGGCCTGCAGGATCCCGGGGTAGTGCGGCCCCGTGATAAGGCCTTTAGTAGATGCTTCTCGTTTGAAAACTGAAGCGAGACTCCCTGTATTCTCCGATGGTTCGGCTTTTATACCTTTTTAGAGAGAACGGAAAATTATTTAAATTAAAAGGAAATTTTTGGTAAATGACCTAGAGCAAAAGAGTATATATGTGGAAATATCGAGATAAAACATCAGACCAGTAACGAATTTGAATAAAAATTGCTATGACAACGAAATAAATAACGGTTGTCAAAAATATAAATTTTTGGTTCTAGGCATATAATTGAAAAACAGTAACATTTATGTAAGAAATGAGATATTATTGATATAGGAAAAAAAATAGCGCAACAGCGCGCACGAAACCCGAAATTTCAGAGTTCTACTACGGAGAACTAAATAAAAGATCGAAAAAGGTAAGACTCCATTAACAGCGATTTAAAAAGTGCTGATAGCGTGAAAATACGAACTAAAAATGATTTGTTATTGTGTAAAAAACGTTACAGGATCCTATGGAAATAAAGGTGATGCAAAATATAAATGCAGAAAATCAAAAACAGAATGGAAAAAACAGTGTAAAATGATATGTAAGTAGCATAACACTACAGCGTGTACAAATAATTTTACATTCCATAAAGTGTTATCAAAAGATATTGTAAAATATTTTAAAACTATTGAGTTTAAGGAAACTGCGGATCTGTGGGGGAGATTATTGCGTCTATAATAGATACAATTGTGCCTCATTTAGCTATTATTTTTAATGCTAGTATCGAATCTGGTGTGTTTCCTGATTTAATGAAGCATAGTAAAGTAATACCTTTATTTAAATCTGGTAGTACATTAGACCCCGCCAATTTTAGACCTATTTCTGTACTACAAACACTTAGTAAGATTTTTGAAAAAATTGTTCTTGATCAAATGTTAATGTTTTTTAATATAAATAATTTACTTCATAAAAATCAATTTGGTTTCACAAGGGGTCGCTCCACAACTGATGCCGGTGTTGAGCTGATTAAATATATTTTTAATGCATGGGAGAATTCACAGGATGCTTTGGGTATATTTTGTGACCTATCCAAGGCCTTCGATTGTGTTCACCATGAAACATTAATCAGTAAACTTCAACACTACGGTGTAAGAAGTGATGCTCTTAAATTAATTATTTCATATTTAAGTAAGAGACCGCAAAAAGTTGTCATTAACAATATGAGTTCTTCCAGGTCGATAGTACAAATGGGCGTGCCTCAAGGCTCGATTCTCGGCCCCTTTCTGTTTCTTGTATACATTAATAACTTAACTTACATAGTAGGGGATAACCATTCAAATTAAATCGACAATTACTAAAATATGGCGAAGTAAATAATGCTATATCTAAATTAGTAAATTGGTTCAAAGTTAAAAATTTGCATTTAAATGGTACTTAAACAAAATGTATGAAATTCATGACTCCAAATGTCAAACAATTGAATACTAATGTAATTTTAAACGGGGAGAAACTGAGTATAACTAGTGTTGAAACAACTAGACTAGTTTACTTTAGCTATTTCCATAGCATAATGTCGTATGGTATTTTGCTATGGGGACACGCAGCTGACACTGAAATTATATGTGTTTTACAGAAGAGGGCCATAAGAGCAATTTATGATTTAAAGCCTAAAGAGTCGCTTCGACATAAATTTAAGGAAATTAATATATTAACTTTGGCCTCTCAATAGATTTATGAAAATGTAATGTACGTACACAAAAATAAAAGTAATTTTACAAAAATAAGTGATATTCATTCTGTAAATACTAGGAACAGACACAAGCTAGTAGTACCAGTTACTCGACTCCATCGAGTCAGTAATTCATGCTTGGGGCGATGTATACGCTTTTACAACAAAATTCCAGAAAATATACAAAATTTGACCTGGTCAAAGTTTAAAAACTTTATTAAACTCAGTTTGTATAAAAAGGGTTATTATTATATTAAGGAATTTATGGATGATAATAACTCCTGGAAATGAGGTGATCGCTACCAAGCTATTTCTAATTTGTTATGTTGTTAATTTGTGTAACATCATGATTGTAAGCTGTTATTTATAAAAAAAATCCCGCTGGGTTTCTTGCTGGTTCTTCCCAGGACAGAGTTTTTTTCCGAACCAGTGGTAATCAAACAAAAGAGTGACTTTCAATAAGTATTATTTATAATCTATATTGAATAAAAAGTTTCTGTTTCAATATAAACTGCGTTTGTAAACGTGCTTGCTACAGGTGCAAATTTTACAAATACTTTATAGTTTTACTAGCTATCCGTCCTGGCGTGGAACTATTTATGTGGCCTAATTAAAATATAAAATAATAACCTAACACCCCATATTTTATAGCTTTTTCGATTTCACAAAATATTTTCAATTTTTTTAGATACATATAGATCCTAGGTCACTCTAGCCATTGCTCTATCTGTTTGTGAACTTTCTTAAGAATCGATTCAGTTATTTCCAAGATTAGTCCAGACAGACAGAGCGACAAAAATCTTAGAAATGGTTCCTTATGTCTAAATGGCATGCATATAACACCTTCAGCTCAATAAAAGGCATTTAATTCGATATATTATTGTAAGACACATTCATTTTAGTTATTTTTATAAATTACTAGCATGACTAGCTTTTGATAAGTCCTGATGGTGATGAAGACAAACGTGACCTTTGTCTTTAAATCGCTATAAAATCACTTATTAAATTAATCATTATGTTTTGTAATTTATTTAAGTTTTTAAGTATTATGTCGTAGTTCCAACTTTCTAAGTCTAAGGGTGACTGCTCAAGGTGAGGGATATTGCGGTTGCGAAATATACCACGAAAGACTATTGACCACGTATAACGCACTAAACCAATGCTCTAGCATAGTGAGCTCTAGTAGTGCGTGCCAGTTTTTTCGGGTTCGAGATTCGATGCCATTTTATCCGCGACACCATAACTTCGCAGCATGTTGCTGCAACATGTTACAGCTATGCTATATATAAATTACTTTAAAATCACTTTAAGTAAGGTAATTTTTAAAAATTCAATTGCCTGTCTTTTAAAGGCTATGAGATTTACTAGTATTTCCTAAAGCAGACATTTGTGATTTTCCATGAAAGGAAATAAAAAAATAGGAATACAAAAATCGTACTTTCAGGAAAACACATTTCTAATTTATTGTAAATTTCTAAAAAAAAGTTTATATTTGATTTGATGTATTGGATTTTTGTGAAGGATTTTAAGCGGAGTAAAAATACAATAATGAATTAATATTATTTTAACAAATAAATATTTTTTTAACTTACTAAATGTTTTTGACCATTTGGTCTTAACATTGCAATACGAACATGCACTAATAATGAAAATTTATTGCATGAAAAATTATAATAAAATATCAAAAACAAGACACGCCGTCGTGTAACATCAGATACTAATTAAACGGAATGGGATCCGCTACTCGTTTGACCATTAAACGAAGTGGGAGCTTAATGCAGGGCTCCGTATCGTTTAAACGCAGACTTCTTCTTGACCATAGGATGATGAATTTAAATGAAACTACTGTTTATATAAAAAACAAGAGCAGTTTGTGAAGTGTAGCTTGTTGAGGCAGTGTAGAGATGTCAGTTGGGCTGGATGCAGAGCGAACGATGAGCGCGTGACGAGTAATGAGCTGGTAATAATTTGGGTCACTCACAGGACGCTTTTTATTTCGTTCGATCAGTTGCACAACTCCTGCAAGCGCCCGTGAGGCGCATATGCTCCATTTGACCAATGAACGGACAGGAGGTAGGTGTGCGGGGTGTTGTTTAGTATGACTCATAATTTATTTCACAATTTTACATTTTCGTACAATAAATCTTTGCAAACAAGTATTAATAAGTATGTGACACAATATAAGACATACAGCAAATCTTTATAAACAACTTCTTATAAGTATGTGACTCAATATAAGACATACAGCAAATCTTTATGAACAACTACTTATAAGTATGTAACAAACATTATAAAACACACAACACTTTACATAGGCATACAAACATTAATTATGTATTTGACAAACATTATAAAGGCATATAACAGATCTTTATTTGGCAATAACTACTACAAATACATAGGTGACAATCACTATAAAGATATACAATAACTCTTTATAGGCATACAAAAAACATTAATAAGCTTACGTAAACTTGTAAGCTTACGTGACTAAAACTTAAATAAGTACATAGATCGTCTTAAGGGACATTCAACATTAATAATGTCTTAAATCTAGACTTGTTATTTATTATAATATTTTACTGGCGTTAGTCAATGTGCGTGAAAACAAAGTAAATCTTCCTCTGCTTGTTAAAGTTTTCCCCACGCGTGCTGAAATAGTACGTGAGAAGATTGTTAAATACACATAAATTAATAATATTTATCTAGTGGTAAGTTTTTCTCTTTCCTGTTATGAATAACGTTAGGTTTGTAGAAGAACGCAAATAATATTTTAATGATTGCATCAAACAAATATTCCTACGTTTTCCAGAAGACACTGTGTGACTGAATGACAGCACAAATTACAAAAAAAAAACTGAAATCTAATTTCGGTGATGGCAGCGACCAATTACTGGTACAACTGCGATTTTATCGCCTAACAAATAATTTAAAATTAAAATTTTTTTACAGCCGACTTCAATATAACTTATTAAGAATAACTCAAAAACTATTGGTCTGACCTTGATCAAATTCATACGGCACTACACGAGAAGTATCAGCTTTCATATAAAAAAAGAATCATCGAAATCGGTTCACCCAGTTAAAATGTTATGAGGTAACACATAATAAAAAAACATACGCGTCGAATTGAGTACCGTCTCCTTATTGGAAGTCAGCAGAAAAAAAAGAAAGAGGAATCGCTATGTTGTCACTCCTGAAAACTAAGTTGGTCAGACTGTTTACCAAAAAAAAAGTCTCCAGATCTCTACACACACGACACGAAACATAACAGCAATAAGCTGCTATTTACGCTGTTATTCTGTGAGAGCGTGGTCCTTCCCCGTTTTAGCTTGTTTCGTTTTAAGTAGATCGCACATGATCTTGCAACTGCTCGCAAAATGTTTCTGTAATGTTTGTAATGTTAACCAGTAAGCGTTTAAAGCGCCATCAGACGTTAGCCTTCTTTTATTTTAATTTCAATTTATCGGCCTATATATGCCCACCGCTGGTCATGGTCCTCTCGCCTTGTTGGGTGAGATTTGCTTAAATCGTCATACATGGCAGGTGGATTGACGTTTGCAATACCAGACATCTCGCACTTTGATGCTGCTGTCCGTCGCCGGTCAGAGTATTCTACTTCTAATGTAACCAAATTGGATTTTAACGGTATATCCATTTCATTGAAATCATAAAAAAATATTTCTCTGACATTTTTCATATTCAACTCTTAACACCCTTGAGACTTAATGGCGTGATGGATACTCTTATGTTCTCACCATACAGCAGATCGTGAGAATGATGAAAAGTACGTGCACTTTTACCACTAAATGCATTGAAAGTTCTCCATTACTAAAAAAATAAGAAGAGCTTATGACTACCGCTAATCTACTTAAAGCCGAAGAATATTAAAAAAAAACTTGGCAAATATCTTAAATCCTTTTAGTTTTATAAGTCAATCAATTACAGATGCAGTCACGGTTACTTATTTCGTTTCCCTCGGTGCTCGTTGCACTAATGCACCGCATAAAATTTCAATAACTTGAGGTCATTCAAGAATAATGTCTGCTTGTATATTGCAATAACTCTAGGCGTTTTGAACTGAAGTAAATGGAAAGCAATTTTTGTATTCTGTTAAATGAAATAAGGCATCAGATGTGAAAGGCAAAATTGATTATCCATGCAAAAACTTATAGATTTTAAATCTCGCGCCATGTTAAATTTTATAAAACATTGCTAGATTGTAGGGATCTCTTTTTGCCTAAAAATCCGCATGGATAGATTCCAACCTCTTTTCTGTTCCTAAAGTCATGATGGTGTGTCGCCACTTCTGAATCCATACTACATTAACTATCCCATAACAAATAACCTACCTGATGGAAAGTTATTTTAGCTCTCTTATTTCTACATCTAACTGTAATGATGAAGGTTGAAACAGATCTGATCTGATCCCGGAGAAAAAGGAACATAGACCTTATAACCTGCAAGTTCTACTGGATTTGTTAACATATGTAGTAGTTAAGAGGGTAAGCTAATCCAAACCTACTCACTCAGGAACCGGGAAGAAAGAAACATTACTATGTATACACGAAAACGTTCAATTAGTAACACTCATTAACACTGGATATTTTTGAATACAGCTAAAGAGAGTGCACATTTTATATGTGTGCTCTGCGTAACGTACTTCGAAATTTTTATAAAACTATCAATAGAAATATAGCAGATAATGTAATATTGACGTGCAAATCAATGTTTTGAATTTACTGCAAAATTTTAAAACGCTTTTCCCATAAAGTTTGCAAATTTTACCTTTCACAGCATTGAAAATATATGTAAGCTATTGCAGTATGAATTTGTACATGTGTTTCATTTTATTGAAATCAAAATAAAAAAGTTTATATAGTTTGTTTCATTATCATCGTCATACAGTCCTTCACAAGTCCACTGCAGAACATAGGCCTCCAAGCACAAGGAATGCCACAAAGCACGGTCCTGAGCCACCTGCATACATCGACTTCTTGTACGTCTTACCAGGACGTCACTCCATCTAGTGGGGGAGGAGACACCCTACACTTCGCCTACCCGTACGAGGCTGCGACTTAAAAACCTGTTTTCCCCATCGGTTGTCGATTTTTCAAGCTATTTTCCCGGCCCATTGCCACTTCCGCTTACTAATCCGTTGGAATATGTCGGTCCTTCTAGTACTACTGTGGATATCCCAATTTCTAATTTTATCACGCAGAGAAACCCCAAGCATAGCCCTCTCCGTAGATCGCTGAGCGACCTTGAGCTTTCACATAATACCGGCAGTTAAAGATCACGTCTCAGATCAATAAGTCATCACTGGCAACCCGCACTGGTTATACACTTTCGTTTTTAAGTTTTAAGGTATACCTGACGAGAACATGTGTCGTAAATTCCCGAACACTGCCTAGATAGGTCAATTCTTCTATTGAACTCTCGGTCGAATTTGGACTTATCTAGTCGGACTATTTGTCCCAGATAAACATACATACTTGTCAACAACTTTGAGCTTAGTGCTCCCAACAACCGCCGGCATAGGTGTGACATTGACGTTATACATGATCTTTGTTTTGTCTATGTTCATCTTATGACCTATCCGTTGGGAGGCACTTTTGAGATCACTATATTTTTGAGTATAATATATATTATAACTTGGTTGATGACAAGATATACTTATGAATCGAGACGACGAAATACCTTTATTCAATCATCTCATAACAAATGAAGGAAAATTATTTGTCAGTTTTATTTCAACCAAAGTTTTTATGACTACATACTGTCTATAACTTTATTAAATTTGTATCATATTTAAACATCTAAGCGGCTGCATTTAGATGAAGGTTTTTACAAACGAATTTAATATAATAAAAAAAATAATGTAAACATATTTTTATTATTTAAAAAAATAACAAAGCTCTCCAAGAACTAATAATTGATTGAACTAATAATGGCTTTAATCTTAAGTGAGTAAATTGGTTATTTTTTGTACCTGGATATAGTTTTATATATAACTGGATATAATTTATACGTGGTAAAGCCACTACAGCTATATTATTGTTGTAGCTCTAAAGTATCGACTCGACATGCTCTCACAGAATACCAGCGGAAAATAGTTTCGTATGGTGAGTGTTGAGATCTGCGTTAGTACTCGTAACTAAGCATTCCATTTTAGTCCTCAGTTGTGACAACGCTTCTGCATTTTAATTACTGATTGAGGATAATTGGCGCCCATGGACAAGATTTATGGGCTACAGCATCGACTTACCATCAGTTGAACCTTGTGATCGTTTGTCACCCCTTTTTTTTTTTTGCGGATGGAAAATCATCTAATGACGCCTTTCGCTGTGGGTGGAGCGGAAGGGAGTGTCAGACTTTTACTGACTAAAAACCATCCGTGTTCCTTCAGTGCCCTTACGTTCCGGAGCCGCGGTATCTCTTTCGAACAGCCCGCAGCCCCGGCAGGCGTCGGCCCTTGCGGGCCCCTTCACGCTGCTGACAGCTCTTTGAGGCGCGCGTGGAACAAAACGCGCCGTCGACACGGCCTGTCGTCGTTAGACGGACGGACGGCGAGCTACCCATTGCTCGCCGTCCACAGGCCCGCGCCTACGGTGGCCGGGGGCCACGACGTAGCCCCCGACGCCCGGGGCGTCTCCCGCGGCGGCCGGGAAGGAAAGCTGTTGCTCTTTCCTTCTCCCGCTCCGCCACCTCCTTCGCTAGCATCACTGCTTCGCAGAAGGTGGTGACGGCATCCCATTCCGTCTCGCTCCGGACCATGGCTTCGACCAGGGCCGGACGCGAGAGGTCGCCGCCGCCTATCGCCGCTACGAGGACACGGCGGTGCTCCGCCCAAGCAGGGCGACCCCTACTGTATTAAAAAGGGGTCAAGACTGCTTTAAATGTTTGCGTAACATCTACCATCTGCACTCAAATCCCAAACATAAATTTTCGTATCCTGCAAATGCCGCTATAAGATTTACAAAGTAACATAATATGACATAAGCAATAGATTAAGAACAGACTTATAGATCAGCCGTTATATTAGGGGCCAAGAGCTCTTTGAAAATATTACAGTACGCGAGCAACCCGGGTTCGATCCCCTCTGACACAAGTTAAACTGTTATATACAATTTTAAGTGCTAATGAAGTATTTTCTTTACCACCGAGCATGTGATATAATCGGCAGTAAAGGAAAACATCGTGAGGAAACTTGCATATCTGAGAAATTCAAAAAACTGCTACACCAGTGCGTGTTGGTAAATTTTATGTATCCTCCAAATATTTAATTTCTAAGATTGCAAGTTTCCTCACGATGTTTTTCTTCGCCGCCAAGGACGTGGTAAATCAGCAATCAAAATTGCAATTAATTTCATTGGTGCCAGCGAGGATTGAACCCGGGTTGCCCGCGTACTGTGAAATTTACAGCGAGCGCTTAGTCGCTGATCTACCAGAAGTCTATCTTTAAAAATAATGTTTAATAACTTTCCAATCTTTGTACCGTCAAGCAGCTGTCGTGCTCTTTTGTATTTCACAGACAAACGCTCATTTGCCAAAGTGAACAGTAAAGTTAATTAATGCCAAAAGTGTTTGAGATAAAGCTTTGTAGGACATCTTGTTTTCATCCTAAGCCATCATTAAATGTATTGCATTAAGGACATCATATTTTTGTTCAGCCTGCAAAAATAATTATTTTGACAATCATCTCCTTTACTTTTTCTAAACCAGCCCGTAAAAGTCATCTCAGAATATAGTAACACAGGATATCCTAGTACAGGTTCCGCACTCTCACAATGGTCAAATGCTGCAATAATTAAATCATAGAAACAAGACAACCAAATTAAAACGTGCTTGGTTTTAATTTTATGTGCCATTGTGATTGGAAATAAACGATTATTATTATTATTATCATCTGGTGGACCTGGGACTCTACCATCTTAAGAAAGATTTGCCTTAATGAAAGTTAATTATCTTACGCTCCCTGAGGGGAACTTATTTAAGGTGAACTTATTTGTTGCGCAGATAGTCACGTAGCATCATTATCATTAAAAGTTGCTATTTAATAATAAGTTCTTCTGTTTCTTATGTATGTGCATACACCACTGTATTGTAAGAAACAGTCGCAAATGCAATCACTAAATTATCCATTAAATAATGATTAATTGTATAATAACATTTATCTGTTAAAAACATTCTCTCTCATTTATTATGCAGCTGGATAGGCGATGTCAGTTATACAGCCATCTTTTGGTAGCCATAAGATCTGTTTGATATATACTATAGTTTCATCCTACGATAACCTCGGGACCATTCAAAAATAGAGTGATAGATTCACTTCTATCACCATACACACGACCATTTATAATTCACCATAGTTGTAGAAGAAACAACTAGTATAGGACTCGAATGGGATGAGCTCTATTTTCTATCCAAATCATTTTATCAATTTTATTATGCCAATATAATTTCAAGTTTGATAACATCCATATGTTTTGGCAACTTTAGTAAAACTTAAATCATATTTTACTTATAACTTTCACGTTTGCTCACTAACCACATGGAAGACAAACACGCGATATCAAGTGATTGCAGTAAAAGTTTTATTTGCTCATAAAATCACTGGTTCAAGAGGAATCGTAATATTTTGCAAGAATTCAACAGACATGGTTACTCCGAGGCAGCAATTAATTAAAAACTAATTTAAGTAATTCTTATTTATTTATTTAAATTATTACAACGGCTTTACTCCAATTACAGTAATTAATTATTTTGAAAGGCACATGAGAATAAACTATGCTATAACTAAAACTATACTATGAAAAATACAAATTATATATCATTGCTTTCGCAAAATCGTAAACAAGCTGACAACAGCACATTCCAACTATCCGCAAATATATAAATGTCGGGTGCAGCCCTCACAAGATCGTTGATTGCGCTGTGTATTCGACATAGTGGGGAATTAGCGCGCGACACCGTGCGCGATGACGTCGTCGCGAATAATCTAGGCCGGCGAGATGGCCTATGTCGCAAGTAGTGGTCAGGCACAAGTTCAGGGGCATCTATTACGCCTCTTAGGATTTTGAGTGCCATGATAATTATGTTGCGAGAACGACAAACTGCAAGAGAATTATAGCCTAAGGTACACAAAAAAATTGTGTGGGATATAAGAACGGATAGTATCCGTAATTTTTTTTATAAAGGAAACGTAAGAAGGCCTTTTGAACTTTTTCTATGGTCAAAACATACTTAGACTCATAAGGATTCCAAACACATGCCGCTGATTCCAATTTACTCCTCACGAACGTGTAAAATAATTGTTGATTACTTCTGTATTTTAAAATTCGCGGGCATTGCGCAAAACGAATCCGAGACGTTTGTAGCAGTAAACAGCCAAGGCGGATATATATGCATGAAAAGTTAAACTGCAATCAAAAGTCACCCCAAAATCTTTTAAGGTTGTCACGCGCGTTAGAGAAGTATCTCCTAAAGTGTAGGTAGCTCGTAGAGGCTGTAATTTGTGACTAAAAGTCATGACATAACATTTACTCGTGTTGAAAAACATTTTATTGTTAATACTCCACTGGTAGACCTGGTAGATGTCACTTTGGAGATGACTGTGATCGACATTTTCATTTATTTCAAGTGTCAGTTTTCAATCGTAAGCATTTAGCATGCTTAACGACGCTAACAAGATCGTTGATTATAATAAGAAATAGGAGTGGCCCGATTACCGATCCCTTACTAACTCCGGAGCGAGTATGTTATGATTGGGATAGGTAACAACCATGGGTAACATATTGGCTCCGGTTGCGAAGATAATTTAAAAAAAAGGATAGTAGTTTATGCGTAAATCCTATAGCGCATAACTTTAGTAACAGTATGTCATTGTCCACTTTATTAAACGCCTTTTTTAAATCGAGGTCATCACGCACATCTATCTGCCTACCTTTATCTAGACTTTGCAAAATGTAATCCACAAGCGAAAGAAGATTAGTCTCTACTGAGCGACCAGGTCGAAAACTATGTTGTTCGTTGCATAAATAGGATTTTAACTGTTCGTTAATGATCTTAGGTACAATATGTTCAAACACCTTGGCAGGGGATAAGAGAATCGCAATGGGGCGATAATCCGCCACAGAGGACCTGTTACTAAATTTTGGAGTGGGGGTGATACGAGATAGCTTCCAGTGTTCGGGATAAGTGCCACTATGCAGAGCCAGATTAAATATATGACAAAGGGAGGGTGCAATATGTTCCTTACATTATTTTAATGTATAAGTAGGAAACTTATTGGGACGGACAGAACTACTGGGTTTTATTTTTGTTGATACCAGCTTTGACTTCTGATAATGTAAAATTGCGTATGTTTACATATCCCCCGTGTGGTGCGATGTTAGCGGTACATATTTGATTAGGATCTAGAATGAGGTTATTTGGTAGGAATACACTAGAAAAATAGTGCGAAAATGCATCAGCTGCTTCAATACAGGAGAATTTTTTATTTTTGTAAGTCTCTATGGGTTCAAAATCGCCCTTGAATTGCAGGTTAGCAATGTGCTGCCAAAACTTTTTTGGGTTAGTCTTAATGTTTATTTCGATAGCTTATCTATGCTTTGTAGGCTAACTCAATGCGGTTCTTTAAATTCGAACGAAAGAAAGAGAAAGCATTATAAACACATACGTCACCATGTTTTTTCCATTGGCGAAGAAGTCTTAATTTACGATTGATATTCTTTATGATATCAGCAGAAAACCAGACTGGGTAACTTTTACAATTTAATTTAGATCTCCGTTATCTTCCTCCATTATTTTAAGAAAGAATACGTTTTTTTAGGAATGAGATGACAAAAGAGCACACAGTTATTTTAATATAAATGGTTGCTGTAACCCATAGACATCGACATCTACAGATGCGTTGTCACCCCTGCAGACTAAAACAGAATGCCTCGTCTCCAGTAGAAACATCTCCGGTTCTCCCCACTCACCATAAAAAACACAGCAGCATTATATGAGAGCGGGTTTCTCCCTCGGATGAACCGATCCATTAGCGCTGCAGTCAATGGCAACATGGCTCTCGTATGATGAGAAGCTGTTACCCCTGACAACTTAGATGAAATGTTTTTTTTGTTTTGAAATTGTTACTAGTCAAATAGGTTTTCATTCCAAATGACGCAGAGTGACTTATGAAGTAAAATAAATTAATCTATAATTTTTATACGAGAACTAAACAACTACCCCTTAGTAGGAAAAAAGTAAAATTATCAGCCGTGTAGTTTCCGAAAGAAATTGCGCACATACAAACAAACAAACTTTTATAAATTTTATTCCCATTTTTACAAAACTAAAGATTTTTTTTTATAATAACACTGGAGATTTTATACGATTTTCATTTTGTATTACACAAGAGTTCTTGAACGTTTTTAGTAACAGTAGAGAATACGGATTGCAGAATTTGTGATTGACTGAATTTCGTCTAGTAACATTGAAGGGAAGTGGAACATTTCATGTTTTATAATTTTTATCTGCAATTGTGACCACCAATTCTATATAAGTTTTTTGTAACATTACATAGTTTGATATAAAATTTATTTCATTAACTATGGCTATGGATTTGTTGTTTGATTTAAAAAAAAAATTATAATGCACTGTAATGTCCGTGACAAATAGAAAAGTTGACATCAACCAGCCATCATTAAGTGGCCAGATAGGGTATTTAAATTAATTGAAATTTGGATAAAAAGTTGTTAACTGCACAATCGAATAATGGATGTATCAGAATTAGGTTGCCTTTACCAGAGGAGAACAATACACGCTTTGATTACCTGTGTTAAGTAGCAGAAAATGCTGCTGTTTTGCGATTTTTTCCGATGATGACTGATAAAAATTGGAGTCCCTTTTTAAAGGTAACTAGGCATTCCATCTCAGTTCTGGTTAAAAACGTATCTGCATTTTATTTTTAATCGACGGTAAATTATTCTGTGTCCACCTGATGTCAATACTCATAGACACCACTTTCCACTTCTTTTTAAAGTTGAGAAGAAAAAAGAGCACGCGGCTCACCCGATGGTAAGTATCGAACGCCACCCATGAACATCTGCAACACCAGGTGCGTTACCGGCTTCTCAAAAATAAGTAAGTACGTTTCTTGAAGGTCCCTAAGTCGTACTGGTCGTATCAACTACCGAAAATAGGCATATATTTCCTCATAGGGGAGATATTGCTCATAGCTGCCACGGTAAGCAAGCGGGTTGGCAACCGCAGTTTTTTTTAATCTTAAGTTATTATTAGAAAAACGGTGCTGCTCATCTCCTGGTTTTTTTTTCGTTTGTAACCTCTTACGACACTCACGGGATGATATGGAGTAGTAGATATTCTTTCACCGCCACTACACAGTAAATGTATGTCATGATAAGTGAAAGTTTATTTAGGCCACAGGATACAGCATTTACTTACCATCAGGTGAACGAACCCCTTGCCTTTTTGTACAAAAAAAAAATCAAACTCGGACCAAAAATCGATAGAAAATTTCACCTATAAGCGCTAAACTTATATTTGATAGACTGGTTATGAATATGAACATCAACAGTGCGAGGACATCTTATTGGTGTTGCCCGTCATGATGACTATAAGCAAACTATTTAAGCAATGCACCCCAACAAGCAAATTCATGGAAAAGATTAAATCTGAAGTAGACTTGAATGATCTCATTACAAAACGTGGATCATTGATAATATTATCAGACGTTTTAGTCTCGAAAGAAGCCTCCACCCCATGGTACGTGAATATTGTGGGCTATAAACATCTACATTTAACCTTTAATAAAAATCAAAATGCAGATACGTTATCCACCTCAAATCTAAAATGGAATGCCTCTTTTCCAGTAAAAAGGGTCTCCGGTTTTCAACACTCAACATACGAAACACAGCAGCATTAAGCTGCCATTATATGCTGGTATTCTGTGAGAGCATGGTCCTATCTCGGTACAACCATGATATATCTGAACACATAATATAGCTGCATATAACTTTAATGTGCTGGCACTCATATAAGAAATTTTTAATTTGCTGTCAAATTCCAAGCTTTACATTTTAATTCGCAAATTTTCCATGGTGATCAGTTCTAGTTTAACACTGAGATTATTTATAAATTACTTTTTGCAATAAAATGGAAAATTTTCATATATAAAATAATAATATTTGTGATATTCTTTCGTATTTTAACAATGGTAGAGCCACGCGTCTTTTGCTGTCGCACGGATGGGCCGGCTCGAACCGGGGTGGTACCACGACCTCACAGAAAACCAGCGTGAAGTAGAAGGTTTACCTCTGCGTTTCGCTTGGTGAGTGCAGGTGTCCGGAGGCCCTTTTTACTGGGAATGAGGCATTCCATCTTAGTCCTCACGGATGACAACACATCTACATTTTGATTTGTAATAGAGGATAGATGTAGATGTCTATAGGCCGCAGCAACCACTTACCATCAGGTGGACTGTGTGCTCGTTTGTCACCCTTATCCTATAAAAAAAAATTATTATATATAGGTATAATACGAGTATATTAATTCTATTTTCATTATTCTTACATGGATAATTCGTCATCGGTCCGCATAAGTCCACTGCTGGACTGTCTTTTCCGTTGGAATTCCCTTCAAGCTTAGCAGGCAGATTACCGATTGCAAAACTATTGCAAATAAGATAATTATCTGGTATTTGTGTACGGTAATGGAAACTTAAGTTTGTGCATTAGCTGGGTTATCAAAATAATCATAAAATACGACGGTCATCTACATTATCATCATCATCATCATCAATCCCGCTTTTATTTAGCACGCGGCTTGATGAAGCCGTTAAAGCCAACTGGGAATGCATTAACATCACAGGAAATAGATTACATGGTTCTGCCGTTAGGAAGAGCTGTGGGTTCCAGTTATGTGTCTATAGACCACTGCAACTTCTTAAAATCAAATGGAGAAAAATGAGTGTCACCTTTAGCTAAATAAAATATACGGACCACTAGGTATTCAAGAGTTAGGTTAAGTTATAACTTACTTTGGAGTTTGAGGCTGCGGAGGAGAGCACGCCTGGCGTTCTGGTGCGCCGTAAATTTAGAAATCATCTCCTCTTGGAACGGCTGCCGTCGGGCGGCCGCTGCTTGTGGGACCGCAATTGTTTTTAAAAGCATTCCTGTGGCCCTTTTAATATGCCTCTTAGGTGAAACGCCATGAGGTTTCAGTTGGTGAGAGTCTGACATAACCCATTCTGGCCCCGCGAGGTGGGTATGCGTAGCCATTTTCTCATGTTAAAGAAGGGTTGTACCTTACTTTACAATGTATTCAGGTTTAGTTGCTTATAAATTACAATGGAAATTGCATGGCGAAAGTTACCAAGAGACGGCCCCTAGTCCCCTGCGGCCCCGCTATTGCTGGCTACGTAGACGATCATGGTAACGGCGTGGCAGGAGGAAGGGAGAATCTCCGGTGGAGACTAAACATCTTCCTTTGTCACCTAAGATGACTCGACCTGGCAACGCACGCACCCTAAGGACTGCCAAGAAGATCCTATAGCTGAAAAAAGAATAAAACAAGTTATGTTTGCAAATTAAAGTATTATTCGAGATCCGGTAATCCTCGAATCCGGCAACTATTTCTATCATCTGTCCCAAAGAGGGGTCGAATTTATCGTCCACAAGTCTCTCGATAACAACGTTGTAAAAATTGGGACCGTGTCGACGAGGGTTGCGTACCGCTGAAGGTCATACAGGTTAACACGCCAACTACAGCACATCCCAATGTGGAGGTGGAGGAAATGAATGAGGAGATATCTAAAGCCATGCATTTCTCCAAAACCCAATGTACAGTGTAAATGGGAGACTTTAATTCAAAACTAGGCGTTAGGGACAACGTAATCTGCATGTAGAGGAATTCGGGCAACGGAATCCAAAAGGTTACTAGCCGACATCATGGAGAAAGAAGAAATATTTATGATGAACTTTTTCTTCCAAAAGTGGCCCCACCGAAAGTGGACCTGGTCGAGCCCCGACGATTCGACAAACATGAAATTGCCTTCATTATAACGACAAGAAGGCAGCTGTTTAGTTACGTATCAGTGATCACGTTAAAACTGGCAGCAATCACCAAATAGTAAGAGGCACATTGAATAGAATAGAATAGAATAGATTAATTTTTTATTCAATATAGATCACATGTGTAATACTTATTGAAAGTCATTTTTTACTTTACCACTGGTTCGAAAAAAAACCTCTGTCCTACGAAGAACCAGCAAGAAACCCAGCGGGACTTTTTTTTAAAGCAAATTTTACAATAATGGTTGTACTAACTATATAAGTACAAAATTTATTTTAGAAACAGCTTGGAAGCGATCACCTCATTCCCAGGGGTTATTATCAACCATGTATTCATTTATACTATAATAACCCTTTTTATACAGTTTCAACTTAACAAAACATTTAAACTTGCTAATGGAGAGAGCCTGTACACTTTCCGGGACCTTGTTGTAATAGCGTATACATTGCCCCAAGAATGAATTACTGACTCTGTGGAGTCGAGAAACTTGTATCACTAGCTTGTGTTTGTTCCTAGTGTTTACAGAACGCACATCACTTTTTTTACTAAAACTACCTTTGTTTTTGTGAACATACATTAAATTTTCGTAAATATACTGAGAGGCCAAAGTTAATATATTTATTTCTTTAAATTTATCTCTAAAAGACTCTCTCAGTTTTAGATTGTAAATAGCTCTAATGGCCCTCTTCTGTAAAACAAAAATAGTTTCTGAATCAGCCGCATGTCCCCATAGCAAAATCTCATAAGACATTATGCTATGGAAATAACTGAAATAAACTAATCTAGCTGTCTCGACACTAGTGAGACCTCTAATCTTTTTTACAGCATAGGCTGCAGAACTTAGTCTGCTTGCTAGTTTGGATATATGGGGGCCCCATTGAAGCTTTGCGTCGAGAGTGATGCCAAGATAAACAGTGGATTCAACAGGGCTCAGTTCTTCCCCATTAAATAACACATTGGTACTCAGATTTCTAACATTCGTTGTTGTAAATTTAATACATTTAGTTTTATTTCCGTTTAAATGTATATTATTAACGTTAAACCAATGCACTAATTTTGATATAGCATTATTCACTTCGTCACATTTAAATGATTGACGTTTAAGTTTAAAAATCAAAGAAGTATCATCAGCAAATAATACTAAATCATGATTATCCTCTACAATAGAAGGTAAGTCATTAATATACACTAGAAACAGGAATGGGCCGAGAATTGAGCCCTGAGGGACACCCATTAGTACAGGTGAGCCGGAAGAACTTTTACCATCAATAATAACTTTCTGCATTCTATTACTTAAATATGAAATTATAAGTTTAAGCGCTGTGTTCTTGACACCATAGTACTGTAGCTTCCTAATTAATGTCTCATGGTGAACGCAGTCGAAGGCCTTGGAAAGGTCACAAAATATACCCAAAGCAACCTCTGAATTCGCCCATGCACAATAAATATGTTTAATAAGCTCAACTCCAGCGTCAGTTGTTGAGCGACCCCTTGTTAAACCGAATTGATTTCTATGTAGCAATTTATTAATATTAAAGAAACTTAACATTTGATCTAAAATTATTTTTTCAAAAATTTTACTAAATGTTGGTAGTACAGAAATTGGTCTAAAATTGGCGGGGTCTAATGTACTACCAGATTTATATAAAGGTATGACTTTACTAAGTTTCATTAAATCATGAAACACACCAGATTCGACGCTTGTATTAAATATAGTGGCTAGATAAGGTGCTATTATATCTATAATAGATAAAATGACTTTAACGGAAATCCCCCATAAATCTTCCGTTTTCTTAACATCAATAGTTTTAAAATATTTAACGATATCTTTTGGCAGTACTCTATGGAATTTAAAAGTATTTGAACAAGCCTTAACATTTTGTTTAAGCAGTGATTCGGCGACAGTAGGAGAAGAGTTTAATGATTTAGTTGTCAAAAAAGGAACATCAGTAAAATGTTTCTCAAAAGCCATAGCAACTTCTTGATCAGATCGGGTTAAATTATTGTTAATATTCAATTGAAAATCCGAGTTGCGCGGTTTGACCTTGCCCGTTTCACTATTTATTATTCTCCAGGTCATTTTAATTTTGTTTGATGCAGTTTTAATTTTGTTACTTAAATGTAAAGCCTTAGCTGTGGCGCACACTTTTTTAAATATTTTAGAATATATTTATACATAATCTCTAAATATAACACAACTATTAAATGATCTTTCATTATAAAGCTCGTATAACCTTCGCCTACTCTTATAAATTCCTACTGTCGCCCATTCATTAAATGATTTGCGACTGTTAAATGAGAAAGTTTTTAAAAGTAAATATCCTACTAAATTCACAAGTTATAATTTTAAATAACGTACCATACAAATAATTAGCACTGTTTTTAAATGAAAGTGATGGAAGTCTTTTTATTATATTACTTCTAAACCTCTCCAAGCGATGTTCATTTATTGGAACAAACACAACTTTCTTATTTTTCTGTTTCTTGTGTATATAAGGCAATGATACCAACTATCCACAGTGATCTGAACTTAAATTTTGAATAATTGATTTATGCAAGGGCTTAACATCTGTAAAAATATTATCTATACAGGTCGCACTAGGCCCAGCAATACGTGTTGGTTCTAAGAATAAATTAACAAGATTATACGATCTAAACAATGAGCTTAACTTAATACTAATAGAAGAAGTTTCAAGGAGATTGATGTTAAAGTCTCCACATATTACAACAGACTTGTTCTGTTTACTAAGTTTGAGCAAAACTTTTTCCACAATCCTTTCAAAATAGTCATAAGTAGCACATGGGGGTCTGTAAACACTCACAACAATGAGGTGCTCGAGCTCGACACAAGCCATTTCTACAGTTCGCTCAACAGAGAGGCTCACTATGTCCTTACGTTCTTTATATAATAATGATTTATCTGCTAGTATTAAGGAGCCACCACGTAAACTTTTTTCTCTATTGAAGGAACTGACCACCTGGTGATTTCTGAAATTAAACATGAAATTAAAATCTTTTAGCCAATGTTCAGTAATACAGAGGATATGTATGTTGTTACTATTTAAAAACAATTCAACTTCTAATTCTTTGCCTATCATGCCTTGTATATTTTGATGCACCAAGTGTAAACAATTTTTATTACTTATTTGTGGGCTACATTCAAAGTTAATTAAACTCTCATTATTGCTAGAGATTGCCTCTATTGTCGCATTTACTAATTTAAATTAGTTGGAACTGATTCCAAATTAATTGTCAAATAATTATCCTGCCCAATAAAAGCAGTCTTGGTACCCAAAAACTTGGCTGAGTTAAAAAGTAAATAATAAGATAGCACATTTGCTATTAGTCTTAAATTATATTTGGATAGGTAATACCTATCTTTTGTCCAAAACTTTTTTATTAAATTATTTATGTCAATTACATGAAATTTGTCATTATTATCATTACAATTATATGTCAAATTTAAATTATTATTACATATTAAATTACGCATTTGTATATTTAAATTATGTCTTAAATTATTTTCCTGTGGCAATCCCTGTATAAAAGGCAGTGTGAACAAGACAATTTTGAGTACATTTAAGTTATTAAGTTGTTCAATATATCTTAATAACTGTTTGTTTTTTACACTGCCTCTTCTACCAAAAAAAATTATTATTGTACTATTTGGGCAAAATTTAGTAACAATAATTTTATTTAGGATATCACTAAAAGATGCTCCAGGCATGCAGCAATTTGTAATTTTTTGTCCCTTTAAAGAGTAATTTAAAGTTATGCCTAGATTTTTTCCTATGTCATCGCTATACACAATTATATTATTTTTGTTAATATTTAAGTTATTTTTTATTTTAAGCTCCTCTGCTATGGCACTGTCATAGAGTTTTGGTGGTGGTATAATATTATCAGCACACACCGACTCTGAAGAAGCTGGTGTTGAATGCTGACACTCACATTGATGTTGAACTAAGGAGTCAAAACGCTCCTCATTGTATTTACATGTCATTACCAGATTATCCATAGCCAGTATGTGTTCTTTTAAACTAAACGTTAAGTTGGGGTGGTCAAGTTTCATTAGACTGACCTCATTAGGTCAGCGCTTCGTGTCCCTTCGTGTTCTAATTCAAAACCCCGAAAATTTTGAGCTCAAGTTACAAAATCATTTCCAGTGCCTATAAGACTGCAATGCAGTAGACGAAATGTATGACAAGCACGTGCAAATTGTTCATATAGTCAGAGCTAAGTTCTGCAAGACCCATCGCATAAGAACCCAAAAACTCTCCAATCACACGGACGGAAAAGGAAACTGCAGTCATAATATAACAATCAGTAATAGAATGCAGAAAGTTATTATCAATGGTAAAAGTTCTTTCGGCTCACTTGTACTAATGGGTGTCCCTCAGGGCTCAATTCTCGGCCCATTCCTATTTCTAGTGTATATTAATGACTTACCTTCTATTGTAGAGGATAATCATGATATAGTATTATTTGCTGATGATACTTCTTTGATTTTTAAACTTAAACGTCAATCATTTAAATGTGACGAAGTGAATAATGCTATTACAAAATTAGTGCATTGGTTTAACGTTAATAATATACATTTAAACGGAAATAAAACTAAATGTATTAAATTTACAACAACGAATGTTAGAAATCTGAGTACCAATGTGTTATTTAATGGGGAAGAACTGAGCCCTGTTGAATCCACTGTTTATCTTGGCATCACTCTCGACGCAAAGCTTCAATGGGGCCCCCATATATCCAAACTAGCAAGCAGACTAAGTTCTGCAGCCTATGCTGTAAAAAAGATTAGAGGTCTCACTAGTGTCGAGACAGCTAGATTAGTTTATTTCAGTTATTTCCATAGCATAATGTCTTATGAGATTTTGCTATGGGGACATGCGGCTGATTCAGAAACTATTTTTGTTTTACAGAAGAGGGCCATTAGAGCTATTTACAATCTAAAACTGAGAGAGTCTCTTAGATATAAATTTAAAAAAATATATATATTAAGTTTGGCCTCTCAGTATATTTACGAAAATTTAATGTATGTTCACAAAAACAAAGGTAGTTTTAGTAAAAAAGTGATACCAGTTTCTCGACTCCACAGAGTCAGTAATTCATTCTTGGGGCAATGTATACGCTATTACAACAGGGTCCCGGAAATTGTACAGGCTCTCTGTATTAGCAAGTTTAAATGTTTTGTTAAGTTGAAACTGTATAAAAAGGGTTATTATAGTATAAATGAATACATGGTTGATAATAACCCCTGGGAATGAGGTGATCACTTCCAAGCTGTTTCTAAAATAAAATTTGTACTTATATAGTTAGTACAACCATTATTGTAAAATTTGCTTTAAAAAAAGTCCCGCTGGTTTTCTTGCTGGTTCTTTACAGGACAGAGGTTTTTTTTTCGAACCAGTGGTAAAGTAAAAAATGACTTTCAATAAGAATTAAACATGTGATTTATATTGAATAAAAAAATATTCTATTCTATTGCATTCTATTCTATAGGAAGGTATGACAGCATACAGGCAACTGAAAAGACAGATCTCCAAATGCATGCGGCGAGACTTACGCAACTTTGAAATAGATCGTATTGAAGAAACAATCGAGCGGAACCAGGGCTCCAAGTCTTTGCCAGATATCTCACTGCCAGAATAAGCCAACTATCGAAGCTAAAGACCGATTATAGGAGCATAGTTTCCTGGGATTTTGAGCGAGATTGAATGGTTTTGAACAAAACTGTACACAACATCGTTGGAGCAACACTACAAGTGTGAGTATCAATCCAAGACCAACTCTTATGCGACACTGTTTCTGTGATATCCAGGACGTCAGTCTGAACAAGAGTACAATGGTTCTAGATCACCATAAAAACGGCTATGGCCCTTTCGAGCATGTAATTATAGCGGAGCTTCTAAAATCGGGTGCAAAATCAGTACTTCAAGTCCATTGGAAGCTTTTTTTTTTTATAGGATAAGGGTGACAAACGAGCACACAGTCCACCTGATGGTAAGTGGTTGCTGCGGCCCATAGACATCTACATCTATCCTCAATTACAAGTCAAAATGTAGATGCGTTGTCACCCGTGAGGACTAAGATGGAATGCCTCATTTCCAGTAAAAAGGGCCTCCGGCCACCTGCACTCACCAAGCGAAACGCAGAGGTAAACCTCTACTTCACGCTGGTTTTCTGTGAGGTCGTGGTACCACCCCGGTTCGAGCCGGCCCATCCGTGTGACAGCAAGAGCTGCCGCGTGGCTCTACCACTGTTAAAAAAGCTCTTTAATTTCATCTTCCATGGTGGGATTAGTCTGAAGGCATGGAGCAGAAGTGCGGGGGTATTTTTCAAGAAAGGTAACAACGCTCTGTTGAAGAATCACAGACATATTTCTCTTCTCAGCCGCATCTAAATGCTGTTTTTGAGAATCATTACGTTTCGTTTCGCACGCAGACTTGACCACATTTAGCCTCCTAAACAAACTGGTTTCCGAATAGACTTTAGTACCATAGTCCACATACATACACTTTAACAAATTGCACAGAAGACTGGAAAGTACAATCTGCCACTTTGTCTTGCGTATGTTGACTATGAAAAGGCCTTTCATTCCGTCAAAATTTAGGCGGTGCTACAGTTCTTTCAGCGTTGCCAAGTTTGCTGTCATTATATCGAAGTGTAGAAGTAATTGTACAATAGTGTAGATGACTGTTCAAGTACACAACCAGATTACGAAACCTATCCAATAGCAGAGAGGTGTGAAACAGGGTTACTAAGTATCCCCGAAACTCTTCAACGCTTCATAGAATAACGTTTTCAAGCTAATGGACTGAAAAGAATACGGTATTAACGTCAATGGCAAGTACATCAGTTACTTTCGACTTTTTGACGATATATTTCTTATGGCCGAATCGATGGAAGACCTAAGCACTATGTTCCATGACCTCAATAGGGTCTCCCAATGAATAGGTCTTAAGATGAACATGGACAAAACAAAAGTCATGTGTAAATTCCATGTCACAACCCCGGTATTTATTGGGAAAACTAAGCTCGAAGTTGTTGACGAGTATACTTGCCTGGGATAAATAGTCTGACTGGCAAGTACCATAAGTTAAACTTCAACCGAGAGATCAAAAGTACGGATTTAACTCGGCTGGGCAGCGTTCGGGAAATTACGACACATCTTCTCATCAGGCATACCTCTAAACTTCAAATCAAGTTTGTAAAACCAGTGCGTGTTTTCAGCGATGACCTATAGATCTGAGACGTGATCCTTCATTTTTGACCGTATGATGAAGCCCAAGGTCTATGCTCTGGGTTTCTTTGCATGATAGACTTAAAAACGAGTATACCCGCAGTAGAACCAGAAAAACAAACATAGCCTAACGGATTGGGTAAGCTGAAGTGGCAATGTGTCGGTTATATGGCTCGAAGAACCGACAACCGAGGTTCTCGAGTGGTAGCCTCATACCGCAAGCACGAGAAGAGCTTCCCATACTAGGTGGAGTGACGACCTAGCAAGACATGCAGGAAGTCAATGATGCAGGTGGCTCAGGACCTGTTGGGGGGCATTCCTTGGGAGGCCTATGTTGAGCAGTGAACTTCTGAATGGATGTAATGATGATGATTATAAAATAGTTGTTGGGACAGATCTAAAATAGTACGTTATTAATCATCCTTCGGATAAAATATATCAAAATTAATTAATTTAGGCTTTTCTGTCGTCCGCTTATATTAATTGTATAATTATCAATGCATAAATTACAATTTGATCATATAAGCGCGAGATTAATTACTGTGGTGCAAATTAGTAACCGTAGTTGTAAAATGCTTTTATCTAATTATACAATACTCGAGTTGAATATAATTGGTTTTGTTAATACGGTTCTATTTACTTAAAAAACTCAAACTCTACGCAAATCATATATCTATTAAATTACTAGTATCTACCTACGACTGTAGGTTTGAATATTATGGCTCATTATTCGTGGAAAATACAGATTATTGAAAACATTTCCAATATCAATCAATATATATTGGAAGTGTGTATATATATATATATATATATATATATATATATACAAAAACCCTGTGGTTCCCGTTAAGTACGTTATCCGGATCAGTATACAAATGTATAGAAATAACTTTTTATCAAAAACTCGAACAATATTTTTTTTAAATTTATTTAAAAAAATAATTGTATGCATATTGTATGTGGTTTTAATACCTCTGCATTGTGTGGGGAGTAAGAGGATTGTCAAAGACCCCATTTTACTTAGCTTTAGCATCGGCTAGTGTCAGTAAGAGGTATCTAATAACCACATAAAATTAAAAAAAAATATTTAATAAAAAAAATATGGTCGATTTTTAAAAAATAGTTATTTCTATAGGTTTGAATACTGATACTGATAACGTACTTAAAGGGAATCACAGGGTTTTTGTTACATGTTGTATATATATATATATATATATATATATATATATATATATATATATTAATGAAAATAAAGAATAAAATCTAATTAGGAAATGTATGGTGCCTTCCACTATAAGATGATGATGATGATAAGAGATTTCTGCAGTCGATGGATGTAGGTGGCTCAAATCGTGCTATGTTGCGATACGTGTGAGATGTTTATATCCAGTTGTTGACTTGTGATGGGCTGTGATGATGATGATGATTATTATTGTAATGGTAAAATACTTACGCGAGTCTTAGAATTATATTGCGAAAGCTATATCAAAGTACAATTTTATTTCTCAAATTATCTTTTTTTACTTACCTGGTTAGGATATATAATATAAATAAGATATAGTTGTCTATCTATGTGTGTACGTATTTATAACAAGTTACCAAATAATAAAAATGTTAAATCCTAAATTATTTAAATCTAAATTACAAGAATACCTAACTAAGAATAATTTCTACAGCATTATAGACTTTTTTAATCATAACCCTTAATGTACAAAACAAAACCTTTGCATGCTATAGTAACTGTAGCAAAACATGTTGTTCAATTGTATGATATTTGTAAAACCTTTTCATATCATGTTTTAAGCAAATAAATATTATTATTATATTGTTATTATTATATATATAAATGAAAAGCGAAACAGACGGAAAACTTTTATTATATTGCATTTAATATGCCTTTAGTTGTATAGATGAGTGCATACCTAGTCAGGTCATAAATTCTGTCACATGTTTAATATAAAATAATTGAAACAAGTTTAATCATTATGTAACCATTTATATACCAAAATGAACTTAACAACACATAGATTCTTATGCCACTAAAGTTTATTCAAAATGATCTCCGTGATTTTGAATACAGGCCTTCAATCTGCGCGGCCAGTCGTCTATCGCAGCACGAACGAGGTCCATGTCAATATCGGCGGCTGCCTTAATCAAGGATGCCTTGAGTGACTCCAAATTGGGATGAGGTTTTGAGCACAACTTTTCCTCCAAGTGTTGCCATATCTTGTAATCTAACGGATTCAAATCTGGACTGGAGGAGGGCCAGTCTTCGTGCCGGATGAAGTCGATTTCACGTGCCGCCAGCCAGTCTTGTGTGCTCTTCACTCTATGAGCTGGCGCCGAATCTTGTTGGAATACCCAGTGCCTGTTATTGAACATGGTATGAGAAACAGGTTCCACAAGGTTCGTCAGGACTGTATTTTGATACACAACTGCATTCGTTTTTACACCTTTCTTACAAAAATGTACCTCTGTTAAGCCCCAATAAGAAACTCCCAACCATACCATGAGCGAGGATGGAAAATGACCTCGTTGGACACGCGGAATACGTTTGCTCGCTTGTTCACTACTGTGTGCGTACACCTTATCATTTTGTTTGTTGTAGCTCTCTTCTACGGTACAAATTTTTTTCATCTGAAAAATGAATTACCCGATATTTTTTCCCGCGTACCGTTTCAACAAAGCGCGGCATCTCTTCAGTCTCAGGTCCATTAGACAAGCATTCAAACGATGTACTGTTTTTCTTCGATATGCCCGAAGCTCTAAGTCTTCATTTAACACCCTTTTCACCGTGGTTCTGCTTAACCCCATCTGAAGGGCCAACAGTTTCTACTTACGTTTGGGATTTCTTTGAGTTCGTGCCTTCACAGCTTTTATCACTGCTGGAGTCCTAACAAACCGAGGGCGACCACTTCTTGACCTGTCATCTACACTAGAGTCTTCATTGTATCGTTTGATGGTACGATAAACGAATCTTTTGGTTATATTCAAATTTTTCAGTATGTCTAAAATTTGAATTGGCGCGTAACCGCAACGATGCAACGCAATAACTGCAACACGGTCTTCTTTAAGCGTCCACTCCATATTTAAAATTGAGTGAAATTCTAAAAAGTATACAGTTTTATTTTCATGAACAATTCGAAATTCGAATTCAATAAACTTTTCTGTGGCCAGCATTCTAAAAGAATAGTTTTTACTGTGTGACAATACTTATGACCTGATTGTGTATATATGTATAAGAAGTATATAAAAAGCAGATTGCTATATAATGACGGATAATGATATAAACAGCTTGCTAAATAAAGATAGACTGATTTATTATCAAGTACCATTTACGCCTTTGTTTAGCAATGGGCTCAAGCCGATAACGATGAACTAAATTTTAGCTTAAACGAATTTTTATCAACTAGCTGTTTCAAACCTCTTTCGGTTAAAAAAATTGTATTACATTTTAAAGCACTTGTTTGTCACTTTGTTGCTGAATATTGGCATATATGTAAATGCATAATATGGTACCATAAGACTGATCTAGTTATGGACCCGATTGTTAGCTATAGCCATGCCTATAAAAGCTCCTTTATAATAAATATTTTATTAAATTAAGTATATTAAAGCTGTCCGAACAATATCACAAAAGGGTATTTTAGGGAAATTACAAAATACATTTTTGTTTGATTCATTTATGAATATTAGAATAGAGCGTCGAATCACGTATTTGTAGTTAAAGTCACATGGATTTGTATTAACAAACCCTAATTATGTATGTCTTTGCCAGGTGGGTGGTAATTAACCCTCGGCCGGACCTCTAACTAGTAGAGGACCAACCTACTACCAGTATGTAGTACTGCTCGTTTAATACTACCCAGGGGATACGTGTAGGGAATCAGGATTCAAGTAATTCCTACGGACGCGAGCAGCTCCATCCCCCATTAGTCTAGCAAGGAGAACAGAACATCACCCTCACTAGTATTTTTACTAAATCTTTATTATTTCATATAAGTCATTTTTTTCTGTATGTACTACAAGTTTAAAGTTTTTAATAATGTTATTAATATTTAAAAGCCATCCCAGACATGCGGGCCAAGCCAGCATGTTCTGCTCTCGGCAGCCTGTCATTCTTAGTGCCCATAGCCACATATCAGACTAGCTGGTGCTAGTATGAGGTGTGGCTATAAACTAAGACCGCCCCCGTCGCCCGCGCTTTCCACGCCAAAACCCATTTAGGTGAAACTGCTGGCACTTGGCTGAGAATTGAAAACATGCCCTTGAAGCAATTTCACTTCACCATCATAACAGTATATAGATTTATAGCACTAATGATTAAATTTTTTGGCTTCCGTTAGATGACGGTAAAACCATAATTTATATACTTGACATAAAATACCGCAAAGTAGCGATGGAAGAAAATCCACTACCCCATATAACTCGTGGATATTTTAAGAGGCGACAGAGGGAGACAAAACAAGAGACGAGCAGAAGCATCTCACTAATATCAACAAGAAAATAAAACTGCGGTTGCTAACCGGTCTGCAAGGCGTGGCTTCTATAGAATAATAAATTCGGGTTGGGCGAAATTTGTTACTGCGTTTTTCGATTACAAAATGCTCAGTAGCTGCTCGTAATCTGGATGTTATCGTAGTTTTACTTCCGTTTTTTGGAAAGAACATAACGTATGTAATCTCCCTTCAGTCATGTCAGATTTCCGTCTAATTGGACTATGAGAGTGAGGGAATCGAGAGTACACCTGTGTTTGTGTCTTGTGTCTATTAACTTGTCCTCCTCTGATGGACAGCTTGCATTCAAACTGACCGCCAGGACCGAAATTCGGTCTAGAGAATATAATAACAATAATTAATCTCCTATATATATCACTGAACAGTTCACTCCTAGCACTAAGTCATTGTTTTATATCACGCGAAAATTTGCTAAATCAAACCAGTACGCATATTGTTGGATAACAAATGGAAAAAATGACAACTCTATTTACATTATAGTAAGAAATGAGCAGCTATTAAACCAATTATCTACATAATAATTTAAAATTAAAAATTTTGTACAGCCGACTTCAATATAAGCGACTTGAATATAGGTTATTTAAGAATAACTCAATAATCATTGGTCTGACCATGATCAAATTCATATGGTACCACACGAGAACTTTTAGCTTTCATATAAAAAAAGAATCATTGAAATCGGTTCGCCCAGTACAAAGTTATGAGATAACACACATAAAAAAAACAAACGCTCGAATTGACTACCGTCTCCTTTTTGGAAGTCGGCAGAAAAGGAGCATGACTACTACGAAAATATTTTCAATCTTTTTTACTTTATATGTTATTAAGGTCTCTTTCGTATATTTTTATGGTTGCTTACTGTTTAAGAGTCAATAATTTCACTACTTACACTCATTTACTAATCTTAATTACTAACATAAGTATGAAATGTTTACATGTACACAAATTAAACTCACACGTTTACATACGGAAACCGTTTTTTCCATATCTCGGTCCCCTTCCTTTTAACAAAATCAATTTTAATGTTCCCATTTATGAACTATCTAATAACAAATGTAAGAAAGCTGTGTACGTCTTCCTATTAAACAAGAGTTATGAAGAGACAGAACAATACTTATTAACAATAACAGACTAACTAATTTATATTATATAAATATAATTAAATTGTGTCACGCACGCAAAATTTTGTAGCTTCCAAGCTGTTTCTAAAATAAAATTTGTACTTATATAGTTAGTACAACCATTATTGTAAAATTTGCTTTAAAAAAAAGTCCCGCTGGGTTTCTTGCTGGTTCTTTCCAGGACAGAGGTTTTTTTTTCGAACCAGTGGTAAAGTAAAAAATGACTTTCAATAAGAATTACACATGTGATTTATATTGAATAAAAAAATATTCTTTTCTTTTCCATTCTATTCTATAGGAAGGTATGACAGCATACAGGCAACTGAAAAGACAGATCTCCAAATGCATGCGGCGAGACTTACGCAACTTTGAAATAGATCGTATTGAAGAAACAATCGAGCGGAACCAGGGCTCCAAAGTCTTTGCCAGATATCTCACTGCCAGAATAAGCCAACTATCGAAGCTAAAGACCGATTATAGGAGCATAGTTTCCTGGGATTTTGAGCGAGATTGAATGGTTTTGAACAAAACTGTACACAACATCGTTGGAGCAACACTACAAGTGTGAGTATCAATCCAAGACCAACTCTTATGCGACACTGTTTCTGTGATATCCAGGACGTCAGTCTGAACAAGAGTACAATGGTTCTAGATCACCACAAAAACGGCTATGGCCCTTTCGAGCATGTAATTATAGCGGAGCTTCTAAAATCGGGTGCAAAATCAGTACTTCAAGTCCATTGGAAGCTCTTTAATTTCATCTTCCATGGTGGGATTAGTCTGAAGGCATGGAGCAGAAGTGCGGTGGTATTTTTCAAGAAAGGTAACAACGCTCTCTTGAAGAATCACAGACATATTTCTCTTCTCAGCCGTATCTAAATGCTGTTTTTGAGAATCATTACGTATCGTTTCGCACGCAGACTTGACGACTTTTAGCCTCCTAAACAAACTGGTTTCCGAATAGACTTTAGTACCATAGTCCACATACATACACTTTAACAAATTGCACAGAAGACTGGAACGTACAATCTGCCACTTTGTCTTGCGTATGTTGACTATAAAAAGGCCTTTCATTCCGTCAAAATTTAGGCGGTGCTACAGTTCTTTCAGCGTTGCCAAGTTTGCTGTCATTATATCGAAGTGTAGAAGTAATTGTACAATAGTGTAGATGACTGTTCAAGTACACAACCAGATTACGAAACCTATCCAATAGCAGAGAGGTGTGAAACAGGGTTACTAAGTATCCCCGAAACTCTTCAACGCTTCATAGAATAACGTTTTCAAGCTAATGGACTGAAAAGAATACGGTATTAACGTCAATGGCAAGTACATCAGTTACTTTCGACTTTTTGACGATATATTTCTTATGGCCGAATCGATGGAAGACCTAAGCACTATGTTCCATGACCTCAATAGGGTCTCCCAATGAATAGGTCTTAAGATGAACATGGACAAAACAAAAGTCATGTGTAAATTCCATGTCACAACCCCGGTATTTATTGGGAAAACTAAGCTCGAAGTTGTTGACGAGTATACTTGCCTGGGATAAATAGTCTGACTGGCAAGTACCATAAGTTAAACTTCAACCGAGAGATCAAAAGTACGGATTTAACTCGGCTGAGCAGCGTTCGGGAAATTACGACACATCTTCTCATCAGGCATACCTCTAAACTTCAAATCAAGTTTGTACAACCAGTGCGTGTTTTCAGCGATGACCTGTAGATCTGAGACGTGGTCCTTCATTTTTGACCGTATGATGAAGCCCAAGGTCTATGCTCTATAAGCTATGCTCTGGGTTTCTTTGCATGATAGACTTAAAAACGAGTATACCCGCAGTAGAACCAGAGTAACAGACATAGCCTAACGGATTGGGTAAGCTGAAGTGGCAATGTGTCGGTTATATGGCTCGAAGAACCGACAACCGAGGTTCTCGAGTGGTAGCCTCATACCGCAAGCACGAGAAGAGCTTCCCATACTAGGTGGAGTGACGACCTAGCAAGACATGCAGGAAGTCAATGATGCAGGTGGCTCAGGACCTGTTGGGGGGCATTCCTTGGGAGGCCTATGTTGAGCAGTGAACTTCTGAATGGATGTATGATGATGATTATAAAATAGTTGTTGGGACAGATCTAAAATAGTACGTTATTAATCATCCTTCGGATAAAATATATCAAAATTAATTAATTTAGGCTTTTCTGTCGTCCGCTTATATTAATAATAATAATTTAATAATAATAATAATAATTTATTGACACATACATAAAGAATAGTTACACAAATCCCAATTTTACAATTTGATTACTTTTGGTACAGAATACGAAATGTGCAATCTTTGACTCCTGTGCTAGGAAAGCCTGTGTTACAGGAGTCAATGCTCTTCATATCTCTTGTCTATGTTGTACATATTATTTTACTTACAGTGTACAATAATTGTGTGTGTGCTCCTATGGTGTGTGTGTGTGTGTGTGTGTGTGTTTGTGTGTGTGTGTGTGTGTGTGTGTGTGCGTGTGTGTGCGCGCGCGCGTGTGTGTGTGTGTGTGTGTGTGTGTGTGTGTGTGTGTGTGTGTGTGTATATGTGTGCGTTTCACTTTAAACTTTCCATCATGTGTTCTGTATCTTTGTAATTTAATTTATTCATGAAGTCCTCTATATATTTCTTTAATTTATAGTTATTAAATTTTCGTAATTGTTGAATATCACCTAATTTGTTATACACCCTAGAGGTTATCGCGTAATATTGGCGCTTGGCAAACTCCGTACGAGTCCGTACTGTGGGACATGTCTCTCTCCTTCGCTGAGACATTGGTAAAGACGGCACAACTTCCCTATGATACCTGAGAACTATAGATTTATAGTATAACTGTCTCACAGTTAGAACCCTACAGCGTTGATACAATGCATGTGAGGGATATTTAAAAGGGAGAAGACATAGAACTTTTAGAATGGCTCTTTGAGCCCTTTCCAGTCCCAACATGTGAGATTTCGCTGCTCCTCCCCACACTGCAATACAATATGTTATGACAGATTGGCAAAGAGTCTTGTACACATATAGAAGAAGGTCGCAATCTGCAATTTCTCTTAGGTTTTTAAAAATATAAATGAGCTTTCTTACTCTACTCGTGACATTTGAAATATGACGGTTCCAAGTTAGTTTACCGTCAATTGTCACTCCTAGATATCGCACGTGTTTAACCATTTCTAGCTCTTTACAATCACACTTTCTGCCAGGAAGTAAGGGTATTGTATTGCATGGGAAAGTGTGCATCTTGATTTTAAAAATACTAGAGGGATTAGTAGCCTCTGTTATCCTGAAACATAGATATTTCGTCTTTTCTACGTTTAACGATAGCAAACTATTTTCCAGAGCCTTCGAAACCTCACACAGTCCTCTTTCTGTAAGAGTTTGCACACCATCCCAAGTCTGATGATGAAAAAGCAGGACAGTATCATCTGCGTACATTAATAAATCAGCTCCTTCCAATTCTATGTTGCAAAGATCGTTAACGTACAGCAGGAAAAGTGTTCGTCCAAGAGTGCTTCCTTGTGGGACTCCGTAATCGCAGTTAGTTTCGTCACTAATGTGTGTATCAACTTTAATCTGCTGGCTTCGATTACTTAAGTAATCTTTAAACCAATCATAGGGAATCCCATGTATACCCATTCATATTAATTGTATAATTATCAATGCATAAATTACAATTTGATCATATAAGCGCGAGATTAATTACTGTGGTGCAAATTAGTAACCGTAGTTGTAAAATGCTTTTATCTAATTATACAATACTCGAGTTGAATATAATTGGTTTTGTTAATACGGTTCTATTTACTTAAAAAACTCAAACTCTACGCAAATCATATATCTATTAAATTACTAGTATCTACCTACGACTGTAGGTTTGAATATTATGGCTCATTATTCGTGGAAAATACAGATTATTGAAAACATTTCCAATATCAATCAATATATTTTGGAAGTGTATATATATACAAAAACCCTGTGGTTCCCGTTAAGTACGTTATCCGGATCAGTATACAAATGTATAGAAATAACTTTTTATTAAAAACTCGAACAATATTTTTTTTTAATTTATTTAAAAAAATAATTGTATGCATATTGTATGTGGTTTTAATACCTCTGCATTGTGTGGGGAGTAAGAGGATTGTCAAAGACCCCATTTTACTTAGCTTTAGCATCGGCTAGTGTCAGTAAGAGGTATCTAATAACCACATAAAATTAAAAAAAAAATTAATAAAAAAAATATGGTCGATTTTTAAAAAATAGTTATTTCTATAGGTTTGAATACTGATACTGATAACGTACTTAAAGGGAATCACAGGGTTTTTGTTACATGTTGTATATATATATATATATATATATATATATTAATGAAAATAAAGAATAAAATCTAATTAGGAAATGTATGGTGCCTTCCACTATAAGATGATGATGATGATAAGAGATTTCTGCAGTCGATGGATGTAGGTGGCTCAAATCGTGCTATGTTGCGATACGTGTGAGATGTTTATATCCAGTTGTTGACTTGTGATGGGCTGTGATGATGATGATTATTATTATTGTAATGGTAAAATACTTACGCGAGTCTTAGAATTATATTGCGAAAGCTATATCAAAGTACAATTTTATTTCTCAGATTATCTTTTTTTACTTACCTGGTTAGGATATATAATATAAATAAGATATAGTTGTCTATCTATGTGTGTACGTATTTATAACAAGTTACCAAATAATAAAAATGTTAAATCCTAAATTATTTAAATCTAAATTACAAGAATACCTAACTAAGAATAATTTCTACAGCATTATAGACTACTTTAATCATAACCCTTAATGTACAAAACAAAACCTTTGCATGCTATAGTAACTGTAGCAAAACATGTTGTTCAATTGTATGATATTTGTAAAACCTTTTCATATCATGTTTTAAGCAAATAAATATTATTATTATATTGTTATTATTATTATTATATATATATATATAAATGAAAAGCGAAACAGACGGAAAACTTTTATTATATTGCATTTAATATGCCTTTAGTTGTATAGATGAGTACATACCTAGTCAGGTCATAAATTCTGTCACATGTTTAATATAAAATAATTGAAACAAGTTTAATCATTATGTAACCATTTATATACCAAAATAAACTTAACAACACATAGATTCTTATGCCACTAAAGTTTATTCAAAATGATCTCCGTGATTTTGAATACAGGCCTTCAATCTGCGCGGCCAGTCGTCTATCGCAGCACGAACGAGGTCCATGTCAATATCGGCGGCTGCCTTAATCAAGGATGCCTTGAGTAACTCCAAATTGGGATGAGGTTTTGAGCACGACTTTTCCTCCAAGTGTTGCCATATCTTGTAATCTAACGGATTCAAATCTGGACTGGAGGAGGGCCAGTCTTCGTGCCGGATGAAGTCGATTTCACGCGCCGCCAGCCAGTCTTGTGTGCTCTTCACTCTATGAGCTGGCGCCGAATCTTGTTGGAATACCCAGTGCCTGTTATTGAACATGGTATGAGAAACAGGTTCCACAAGGTTCGTCAGGACTGTATTTTGATACACAACTGCATTCGTTTTTACACCTTTCTTACAAAAATGTACCTCTGTTAAGCCCCAATAAGAAACTCCCAACCATACCATGAGCGAGGATGGAAAATGACCTCGTTGGACACGCGGAATACGTTTGCTCGCTTGTTCACTACTGTGTGCGTACACCTTATCATTTTGTTTGTTGTAGCTCTCTTCTACGGTACAAATTTTTTCATCTGAAAAATGAATTACCCGATATTTTTTCCCGCGTACCGCTTCAACAAAGCGCGGCATCTCTTCAGTCTCAGGTCCATTAGACGAGCATTCAAACGATGTACTGTTTTTCTTCGATATGCTCGAAGCTCTAAGTCTTCATTTAACACCCTTTTCACCGTGGTTCTGCTTAACCCCATCTGAAGGGCCAACAGTTTCTACTTAAGTTTGGGATTTCTTTGAGTTCGTGCCTTCACAGCTTTTATCACTGCTGGAGTCCTAACAAACCGAGGGCGACCACTTCTTGACCTGTCATCTACACTAGAGTCTTCATTGTATCGTTTGATGGTACGATAAACGAATCTTTTGGTTATATTCAAATTTTTCAGTATGTCTAAAATTTGAATTGGCGCGTAACCGCAACGATGCAACGCAATAACTGCAACACGGTCTTCTTTAAGCGTCCACTCCATTTTTAAAATTGAGTGAAATTCTAAAAAGTATACAGTTTTATTTTCATGAACATTTCGAAATTCGAATTCAATAAACTTTTCTGTGGCCAGCATTCTAAAAGAAAAGTTTTTACTGTGTGACATTACTTATGACCTGATTGTGTATATATGTATAAGAAGTATATAAAAAGCAGATTGCTATATAATGACGGATAATGATATAAACAGCTTGCTAAATAAAGATAGACTGATTTATTATCAAGTACCATTTACGCCTTTGTTTAGCAATGGGCTCAAGCCGATAACGATGAACTAAATTTTAGCTTAAACGAATTTTTATCAACTAGCTGTTTCAAACCTTTTTCGGTTAAAAAAATTGTATTACATTTTAAAGCACTTGTTTGTCACTTTGTTGCTGAATATTGGCATATATGTAAATGCATAATATGGTACCATAAGACTGATCTAGTTATGGACCCGATTGTTAGCTATAGCAATGCCTATAAAAGCTCCTTTATAATAAATATTATATTAAATTAAGTATATTAAAGCTGTCCGAACAATATCACAAAAGGGTATTTTAGGGAAATTACAAAATACATTTTTGTTTGATTCATTTATGAAATTTAGAATAGAGCGTCGAATCACGTATTTGTAGTTAAAGTCACATGGATTTGTATTAACAAACCCTAATTATGTATGTCTTTGCCAGGTGGGTGGTAACTAACCCTCGGCCGGACCTCTAACTAGTAGAGGACCAACCTACTACCAGTATGTAGTACTGCTCGTTTAATACTACCCAGGGGATACGTGTAGGGAATCAGGATTCAAGTAATTCCTACGGACGCGAGCAGCTTCATCCCCCATTAGTCTAGCAAGGAGAACAGAACATCACCCTCACTAGTATTTTTACCAAATCTTTATTACTTCATATAAGTCATTTTTTTCTGTATGTACTACAAGTTTAAAGCTTTTAATAATGTTATTAATATTTAAAAGCCATCCCAGACATGCGGGCCAAGCCAGCATGTTCTGCTCTCGGCAGCCTGTCATTCTTAGTGCCCATAGCCACATATCAGACTAGCTGGTGCTAGTATGAGGTGTGGCTATAAACTAAGACCGCCCCCGTCGCCCGCGCTTTCCACGCCAAAACCCATTTAGGTGAAACTGCTGGCACTTGGCTGAGAATTGAAAACATGCCCTTGAAGCAATTTCACTTCACCATCATAACAGTATATAGACTTATAGCACTAATGATTAAATTTTTTGGCTTCCGTTAGATTAAGGTAAAACCATAATTTATATACTTGACATAAAATACCGTGTAGTAGCGATGGAAGAAAATCCACTACCCATATAACTCGTGGATATTTTAAGAGGCGACAGAGGGAGACAAAACAAGAGACGAGCAGAAGCATCTCACTAATATCAACAAGAAAATAAAACTGCGGTTGCTAACCGGTCTGCCAGGCGTGGCTTCTATAGAATACTAAATTCGGGTTGGGCGAAATTTGTTACTGCGTTTTTCGATTACAAAATGCTCAGTAGCTGCTCGTAATCTGGATGTTATCGTAGTTTTACTTCCGTTTTTTGGAAAGAACATAACGTATGTAATCTCCCTTCAGTCATGTCAGATTTCCGTCTAATTGGACTATGAGAGTGAGGGAATCGAGAGTACACCTGTGTTTGAGCATACACTCACTCTCTATTAACTTGTCCTCCTCTGATGGATAGCCCGCATTTAAACTGACCGCCATGACCGAAATTCGGTCTAGAGAATATAATAACAATAATTAATCTCCTGAAAATAAAAGCGCAAGATAGTCATATAAATCCGATCAGGAGTGTTTATTTGTCTAACTCATTCATTGGTGATCTTGTGGTAGCAACTTCGACAAGTTTAGGGTTCACGGACCTCCATGTAAAACCTAACACTACTATGATAGAACAACTTACCAATCAGCACTATGTAGGTAATCCCGTCACGGTTTTATGAATAAATATCCCAAGAAATTTTGTTTCTTTAAATTATTTTTACGTTATAGAGCCATGCTGTAGCTATATTAGTAATAAAGTTGTAGCACGAATGGGTCGGCTTGACCGTGGTAGGACCAAGCTCTCACAGAATTCCAGCGTAATATAGCAGCTTAACACTGCTGTGTTTTGTATGGTGAGTGTAGAGAACTGGAGTGCCTTTTTACTGGAAATGAGGCATTTCATCTTAGTCCTCACGGGTGACAACGCATCTGCTATTTGATTTGTAATCGAGGATAGATGTAGATGCCTATGGACCGCAGCAACTACTAACCATCAGGCGGACTGTGTGCTCGTTTGTCACCCTTATCCTACAAAAATATATCAATCGGTTTAATAGCCATGATGAATATTTCGAGACGATGTCAGGAGACTCGAAGTACTATTGTGGCCCCTAAGGAAATAGTCAAAATAATAATGTTACTTTATTTATCCTTGGGACTGTGTGCTACCTACTCAAAACGCCTAGGCAGAAAAATGTGTCCAACCACACCAACATAATTTTTTTTCATGCATAAAATAAAAATCAATTTTATTTTTAATAACCAAATAAAATGTTATAATATATAGCTATAACAATTCATACTGTCTCTGAAACCAAACCCAATTAGGGTTTGTTAATACAAATCCATGTAACTTTAACTACAAATACGTGATTCGAAGTTCTATTCTAA
Organism: Parnassius glacialis; assembly: GCA_033319125.1. Lineage (NCBI taxonomy): Eukaryota > Metazoa > Arthropoda > Insecta > Lepidoptera > Papilionidae > Parnassius > Parnassius glacialis. Next base: position 1,597,771 of record JAVANC010000026.1, read on the forward strand.
ATTTCATTAATGAATCCAACAAAAATGTATTTTGTAATTTCCCTAAAATACCCTTTAGTGATATTGTTCGGACAGCTTTAATATACTTAATTTATTATAAATAAAATATTTATTATAAAGCAGCTTTTATAGGCATGGCTATAGCTAACATTCGGGTCCATAACCAGATCAGTCTTATAGTACCATATTATGCATTTACATATATGCCAATATCCAGCAACAAAGTGACAAACAAGTGCTTTAAAATTTAATATAATTTTTTTTAACCGAAAGAGGTATGAAACTTTTTAATCAACTAGTTAGTAATCTTCTAATGATAAAAATTCGTTTAAGCTAAAATTTACTTCATCGTTATCGGCTTGAGCCCATTGCTAAACAAATGCGTAAATGGTACTTAATAATTTATCAGTCTATCTTTATTTAGCAAGCTGTTTATCTTTATCCGTCATTATATAGCATTCTGATATTTATATACTTCTTATACATATATGTGTACTCAGCTGTACAACTAAAGGCATATTCAATGCAATATAATAAAAGTTTTCCATCTGGTTCGCTTTTAATTTATATATAATAATAACAATATAATATGTAGTGTTATGCTACTTACATTTCATGGTACACTAATTCTCCATTCTGTTTTGATATTCTGCATTCATGTTTTGCATCACTTTATACTATTTTTTCATTCTGTTTTTGATTTTCTGCATTTATATTTCGCATCACCTTTATTTATATAGGATCCTGTAACGTTTTTACACAATAAAATATCATTTTACTGCGTATTTTCACACTATTTAGTACTTTTAAAATAGCTGTCAATGGAGTCTTACCTTTTTTTGGTCTTTTATTGAATTCTCTGTAACTCTACAATTTCAGGCTTCGTGCACGCTGCCGTGCATTAGTTTTTCCTTTGTGAACAATATCTCATTTCTTACTAAAATGTAATAGTTTCTTAATAATAGTCCAAAAACCAAAAATTGCTAAATATGACAACTATTATTTATGTCATTGTTATGGTAACTTTTATTCAAATTCGTCTCTGGTATGATGTTCTTTCTACATAAATACTCTTTGGCTGTAGGTCATTTACAATAAATTTCGTTTTAATTTAAATAATTTCTCGTTCTCTCTAAAAAGGTATAAAAGCCGAGCAATTGGAGAATACAGGACAGTCTCGCTTCAGTTCTCAAAGGAGAAGCATCTACTAAAGGCCTTATCCTGGGGCCGCATTGCCCCGGGATCCTGTAAGCCTTTATCTACACGTGAAAAGGTCAGCAGTCTGCTTCAAGCGCGGGGCCACACTACCTTCGGGCACGCTACGACTGCTTGCTCCAGGCGCCGAGTGCACCTATTGCCCGCGCTACCTCTGGGCGCGGCGACTACTTCTCCAAGTACTGAGCGCACCTACCCCAGGCGCTACGTGCGCCGGCTCCGGACGCTGCGTGTGCCCAGTCAAGGCGCTGCGTGCCGTCGCCGCTGAGAAACCTCAAGCTCTGCGTGTGCCTATTTCTACAAAAGCAGCGAGGCTCCAGGCTCCACTATAAAACTATATTGTCCTATTTTCCTATCTTTATTTTTTTTAAAACCTAATTGTAATCTCATTTCATCCATCATCTTCATATTTCATTTTTTTTTTATAAAAGTGTAAATACTCTTTTAAAAAAACTTAAATATATTATTTTCTAAATCTACTTTTGTTGTTTTGCTGTTCTTAGGTTAGGTTATATTTTTCTTATCTTTAATTGTCGTTTCACGATAAATATTAATATTTATTTGCCTAAAACATGGTATGAAAAGGTTTTACAAATATTATACAATTGAACAACATGTTTTGCTACAGTTACATATAGCATGCAAAGGTTTTGTTTTGTACATTAAGGGTAATGATTAAAAAAGTCTATAATGCTGTAGAAATTATTCTTAGTTAGGTATTCTTGTAAGTTAGATTTAAATAATTTAGTATTTAACATTTTTATTATTTGGTAACTTGTTATAAATACGTACATACATAGATAGACAACTATATCTTATTTATGTTATATATCCTAACCAGGTAAGTAAAAAAAGATAATCTAAGAAATAAAATTGTACTTTAAAATAGCTTTCGCAATATAATGCTAAGACTCGCGTAAGTATTTAACCATTACAATAATAATCATCATCATCATCACAGCCGATCACAAGTTAACAACTGGATATAAACCTCTCACACGTATCGCAACATAGCACGATTTAAGCCACCTGCATCCATCGACCCTCAGACCTATATCCATATAAGGTCTTTGAGATCTTAGTCTATGAATCATTTTTCAAGAATCTAGGACGACGTATAAACTGGCAGCAACATGGTTTTTTGTCTGGTATATCTACTGTCACAAATCTGTTCTTATATGTCACCGATTTAATTGATAACGTTGAAATAAACTACAAGTGGATGCTATATACACAGACTTCTTCAAGGCCTTTGACAAAGTAAATCACGCTTTACTTGTCAATAAACTGAGAACTTTTGGTATTAATGGGACATTATTAAACTGGTGTGCATCATACCTTCAAAGTAGTTCTTCGACTGTGGTGATTGATGGGTACTCCTCGCAGCCATATATTGCCTACTCCGGTGTACCGCAAGGCTCGAACTTAGGTCCCGTATTTTTTAACATCTTTATAAACGACATTGTTTCGATATTTCAACACTCTAAGATCTTCCTATTTGCTGATGATCTCAAAATAGTTAAAACTATTAGAAACAACTCTGACGTCGACTTACCACAAGATGATCTCAACAGCCTTATTATAAATAGTAATAACAAACAAATGTTTCTCAATGGCAAAAAATGTCAACTTATTAGGTTTACCAGAAAACATAATTATATACATAGTCAATACTATATTGATACTGAGAAACTAATTGCATTCAAGCGATACGTGATTTAGGCGTTATACTAGATAGCGAATTAAAATTTACTAACCATATTGATAACATAATCACCTCAGCTACTAAGTCACTGGGTTTTGTATTGAGGAATCCCAAAGAGTTTAGGCAGCCCTCTACTACATTCAAACTTTACAGTACTCTGGTTAGAATTAAACTAGAATACTGCAGTCAAATTAGGAACCCGCACAACAAAACCCATAGCATTAGAATCGAAAGAATATAAAAGCGACTGCTGCGTCATCTTGCGTACCGTTCGAATAGCTATCAAACTAATGATTCCTACGAAAGACAGTTGGCACAACTTAACATCACATTACTACAATCGCGTAGAAGTATCTCAGACATAATTTTCCTATACAAAACGCTCAATAATAGTATTGATTGTCCAGCAATAGTTCAATTATTTAACTTTAAGGTGCCATCAAGAATGCCTAGAAATCCGCGCGCCTATTTCAATGTATCCCTTTATAGGTCTAACTTGGGAAAGTATTCCCCTCTAGGCAGACTGGCTCGCACTTATAACGGACTGTCCTCGAAGATTTCTGGCCTCGATATTAATTGCGATAGTTTATCCACCTTCAAATCAAAATTAATCAATTTCTATGAATAAACCAAATAACTAATTATTAATTATAACACTTGAATTCTTTTTGATTTTTATAGTTTGATTAATATAATATAATAATATGACAATGAAGATATTTATAATATTGTCAAATAATTATATTTCTTTTTAATAATTTGTATTTATTCAATGATGTAATTTAGTTTTTATTTCTTACAAAATAATCAATGCATGTTGTGATTACCCATAAAAAGAAATACAATTATAATATGTTGAATTTGTTAAGAAAATGATATTTGTATTACTGTTGTAATTTCTAACTTTCGAAGACCATGTGAGCAAATTGCTCGAAGAGGGGAGGGTCAAGAGTACTCGGATATCTAGACGTGCATGTATGAAGAAGATGATGAATCTGAAAGAAGCGAAAGAGGTATGTAAGGATCGTGACACTTGGCGATCTGTTCTCTCTGGCTACCCCGTCAGGGATTGTGCGTGACGATAAGTAAGTAAGTAAGTAAGTAAGTTGTAATTTCTGTTGGTAATCCTAATAAATAAATAAATAACCATCTTCGATTGCATCACCACTTACCATCAGGTGGGATAACAGTCAAGCACTGGCTTAAAATATTCAAAAAAGTAATGGCTGCAAGATGACCACAGGCTAATTTTTTTTTATAGGAGAGGGGCCAAACGAGCATGCGGCTCACCTGATGGTAAGTGACTACCGCCGCCCATGAACAACTGCAACACTAGGGGAATCGCAGATGCGTTGCCGGCCTTTTAAAAAGGAGTAGGCTCTTTTGATGAAGGTCCCTAAGTCGTATCGGTCCGGAAAAATCGCTGGTGGTAATCGATTCCACAAGAAAGTTGTGCGAGGCAGAAAACTTCTTCTGAATCGCACAGTGGTGGACCGTCAATCATATAGATGATATGGATGTTATCGCAAGTTTTGTCGCAATGTGTGATGGTGAAATTGAGCGGCTGGAATTAGTCCGAACAATTCCCCAAAGCACTCCCCGTGATAGATGCGATAAAATACGCAAAGAGATGCAACATCTCTACGCAGTGCCAGTGTATCGAGCCAATCAGAAAGAACTCGGTCGTCGACGATTCGAACCGCTCTGCGCTGGATGCAGTCAAGTGGAAGGAGCTGGCACTGGGGTGCCCCGGCCCAGATATGAGAACAGTATTCCATGTGGGGTCGAACTTGCGCTTTGTAAAGTTGCAAGCGGTGTGCCCGCATGAAATACTGTCCCACTCTGCTGAGCACGCCAAGCTTTTTAGAGGTCAATTTGGCCTTCTCTTCCAAGTGACCACAAAACTGCACGTCACTCGATATGTCGACACCGAGGATACCGATACTGGCTGAGGCAACAATGGGAGTGCCTTGAAACTGAGGAGATATGACAAAGGAAATCTTTTTAGCGGTAAACGCGCAAACTTGTGTGTTCACGATGGGAACAAAGAAAATACTAGTTTCTTGCTGTTTTCACAATATTTACTTGTTTTCAGAAAGTATCTTTATACAAAAATAGATTAAGTATTAATAATTTGGAAATAAAAAGAAATATCGTAATGACTATGGGCCTGAGTTTATGTGTGGAGGAACCAACTGCTTATATATCGCGCTGGCAGGCACGGTGGCGACATCTGCTTCCTTTTTTGCGAGCCATCTTGATTGGCTGTGGCGATCGAATGTTGTTTTTAGGGGCGTAGACATCCTCCCCGGCCACTGAAATCTTGGGATTTCAAGCATCATTGTTCAGTAGGCTAGGCTTCGGAATCAGGCAGCTTGCAGAGGCGGTTGAGTGCACGGCGAACCACACCGTTGGCAGTTTTGATATCGGCAACCCTGGCGATGCCATCGGATCCTGGATATAGTTTGTCATCTCGTCCGAGACGCTAGCACAGTGGTGGAGTATGTTGCTCCTTTATGATAACAAAATCACCTTGTTGAAGTTGTTCACATACTGATTTCCATTTGGTTCTTTGTTGAAGTTCAGCTATGTATTCAGTTGACCATCTATTCCAAAAATGTTGCCTTATTTGCTCAAGGCGCTTGTAGCGGTCGAGACGGTGAAAGGGGACGTCCACGTAGCTCGTTGAGGGTAGCGAAGTCATCGGCCTACCTATTAAAAAGTGACCCGGGGTGAGTGACTGGAAGTCATTAGGTGATGGGGAGAAAGGATATAGGTGGCGGCTGTTTAAGATACGAGTAGCTTCTATCTGTGTAAACACGGAAGCCAATTCTTCAAATGTTTAATGAGAATGACCTAGAATTCTATAAAGATGAAACTTGGCTGACTTTACACCAGCCTCCGCCAGACCATTGGAATGAGGAGCGTACGCAGGCGAAAAACGGAATTCAATAGATTGGCGAGCAGCAAAGTCCCAAATAGAGTCTTTATTTGTCTTTAAAAATTGCCCTATTTCCTTTGAAGCTGCTATAAAGTTTCTCCCATTATCACAATAGATACGATTAGGATTATTATTCCTCTACGAGCTATGAATCTCTTCAAGGTTAAAATGAAGGCATCTTTGGTTAGTTCACTGACAAGTTCTAAGTGTAAGCATTTGTATCTAAAGAACACAAAAACGCATAAGTAACACTTTGTTATTTTGCATCCACGGCCTTTTCGAATCGTGATAAGAAAGGGGCCGGCGAAATCTATTGCAACAGTTCTAAAGGGGAAGTCGGGCTCGACGCGATCAGCTGGTAAATTACCCATTATATTGCTCATAGTTTTTCCCTTGAATCTACTACATACGAAACAGTTACGTGCAACATCTCTAGCTAGCTTCCGACCTCCTATAGGCCAATATTCTTGCCTTATGGCTGCTAGTAGCATTTGAGGACCTGCGTGAAATAATTGCAAGTGTTCATGTTGAAACATTAATTTAGTTAAACGATGAGTAGCCTTGATAACAATAGGGTGTCTTTTATCATAAGGGTGATTGGAGGCATCTATGCGCCCTCCTACGCGTAGAACCTTTGCATCATCTAAAAACGGATTTAATGAATTGAGAGTGTCATTGGCCTTTAAAGATTTATTATTTAATAAATAATTTATTTCCTTTGGAAAAGATTCTGCTTGGGCTAATTTAATAAAGTGTGATCAGAGATTTATAAGCTCTTGGACTTGTAGAGGTCCTACTTGTTTATTTTTGGGCTTCCTACAGTTATGAATAAATCTAAAAATCCAAGCATAGGTTCTTTGAACATTATTTAAGCTGGAAAATTTGTTAAAGTCAACTGCTGTGGTAGCAGCTTTATCCTCCGCCACCAAAGCAGGTAAGACTTTCATTTCAGGTAAGTCTACTTGTTTGTTTGAAGCTAATGACCATGCTGACTCTGATTCTTTGAGAAAGGGAGGTCCTTGTCACCAGATGTGAGCATTAATAACTTCTTGGGGGTCAATTCCTCGTGAAGCTAGGTCAGCAGGATTTTGAGGTGAGGGTACGTAGCGCCAAGCTTCAGGATTTGAAATGTCAATGATAGCGGCGATTCTATTGGCTACAAACATTTTAGTTTTGTTAGGTGTCCTCAGCAATCCTAACACTACATTAGAGTCCGTCCAAAATATAACTTTGTCTATCTTTAGCCTTAGAGCCCGTTTAACAGCGGAAGTTAGCTGAGCGCCTAGAAGTGCAGCACAAAGCTCTAACCGCGGGATAGTGCAAGCCTTTATAGGAGCAACTCGAGCTTTGGCGCAAAGTAAGCTTACCTTGACATTTAATTTTTTGTCAACATATTTAATGTAAATACAACAACCATATGCTTGTTGGGAGGCGTCGCAAAAACAATGTAGTTCAACGTGAATGTACTCGCTAATTAACACATGTCGATTAATTTTTAAATCAGAAATCACGTCAAGTTTTTTGTTGAATTTAAGCCAAGATTGCTGAATGGAAGGAGGAACGGGTTCATCTTAATCTAGTTTTTTGATCCATTACCTTTGCAATAGTATTTTTGCCTTTATTGTGCAAAGTGTTAATAAGCCAAGAGGATCGAATATTTGAAAGGTAGCTGATAAAATAGACCTTTTTGTTAGGTTGTTATTATTATTAGCCTTAGAATTATCAATTGGAAAGTGAATTTCATCTGTTGTCGGTGACCAACCGAGGCCTAGTGTATTGTTAGGGTTGCTAATAATTAGATTTGTTTCCTCTGTATTTAGAGAAAGGAGAAGGTTAGGTGAATTAGACCTATATTTTCTTAGGGGAAAGCAACCCTTGGAAAGTTCGTTGGAAACAGTGCGTTGAATGTAACATAATCCATCTTTTGTCTCAGCCCCTGTTAGAAGATCATCACAGTAAAAGTCATTTTGGATGATGGTTTTAATATTAGGGTCATCACATTCAGCCCCGATTTGCCACATACATCGGGTACTGAGGAAACCTGCACTGGCGAAACCATATGTTACAGTGTTCAGCTGTAGTGTACGAAGAGGCTCGTCTTCATTGTCGCGCCAAAGTATGAGTTGGAGGTTCCGATCAGGCTCACGAATTAGCACTTGTCTGTACATTTTAGCTATATCTCCAGACAAGACGTATTTGTGTTGACGAAAACGCAGCAAAATATTAAATAGGGAATCTTGGATGGTTGGCCCTATCATCTGAAGATCATTTATAGAGAAACCAGAAGTAGTAGGCTGAGAGGCGTTAAACACCACTCGAAGTTTGGTTGATTCACTGTTCTCTCTCATGACAGGATGGTGAGGGAGAAAATAAGAGTTGGGAGGTTTCTCTTCAGACAAATAGCTGAGATGACCAAGCTCGGCATATTCATGTATAAACTGTGAGTAAAGAGTTTTAAGCTCTGGATTCTTACGAAAACGTAACTCTAGGTTGTGGAAACGTGATTTAGCAATATAGTAAGATTCACCTAGACATTCTATCGAGTCCTTTAGTGGTAGACCTACACAAAAACGACCATCACTTTCTCTTGTAGTTTGGGAGAGGAAAAGCTCTTCACATTGCCTTTCTTCTGTACTATAGGGCTGACTAGTGGGAATATTTTCAAGTTTCCAAAAATTGGCTAATTGTTTATCAATGGTCAATGAAATTTCGTCATGGGTTAAAAAATTACAAAATGTAGACTCGTTCTGAGTGATTTGTTTTTTAATAGTGGGCATGGGACCTGCTATGATCCATCCGAGTTTAGAGCTCTGAAGATTAGGCTTGTTTGATCCTAGAGAGTGCCTTTTAGTGCCTATTAAATTTCAGAATAGGTCAGCACCGATGAGCATATCAATAGCGGATGGTTCATTAAAGCTGGGATCAGCTAGTTCAAAATTAGTTAGGTTTAAATGTTTTATGTCAAGTGGAAACTTAGGCAATTGTTCAGTGATGTGCTCCAACACAAGACAATTTACAGAAGTTTTAATTGGGTGGTAAGAGAATGCAAATCTAAAGTACAACTTTCTGGGCTTAAATTCAATGAATTATTACCGATAGCAATAATATTGACATTAGAAGGTTGAGACGTTAAATTAAGTTCGTTTTTTATTCTTTTTGTAATTATTGTACACTGGCTGCCACTGTCCAATATACATCTGACAGTGGTGCTATCACCAGTTTGAGAGTTTACTAGACGCACCCTAGCGGTGCATAGCAAAACTTCTGAACAACAAAATGTTGACATCGTTGTAACATATGCAGAAGTGGTGGGCTTAGGAGAATTCTCGCTTGGCAAGTGTAGCAAAGATTTATATCTCCTTTTGCATGTGCGACAAGAACCAGGCAGTTTACAAAATTGCGTGTTATGATAAGGTTTCAAACAATTGTGACAAAATTTTAAATCAGTGACTATTGAAATCCTTTCTTCAGGAGTCTTAGACTTGAAGGAAATACATTCGTATAGGCGATGGTTGCCTTTGCACAAATTGCAACTAAAATTGGACCTAGTTGTACGAAGAGCATCCCTTGAAGTCGCAATAAAAGACTTAGTTTGCATTTTGCTTTGAGGTGATTGAATTACATTTTTCGATTTATCAATTTTATTTCGATTGACCGTTTCTATAACATCTGCCCTATTCTTGAGAAAATTGAAGAAATCATTGAGAGCAGGTATTTCCGGTAAACTATATCGATGCTCTTCCCACTTAAATATAGTACTGTTGTCTAACTTCGTATTTAAAATGTGAATAATTAAAACATCCCACTGATCGGTGGGTAATCCCAAAGTGTTTAGGGCACGCAAATTCTTGTTCAGATGATCAATAATGAACCTTAGAGACTTGTCAGTTTCCCTAACCACTTCTATGTTAAAGAGCGACTTTAAGTGATTATTGATCAATAACCTTTTGTTGTCGTAACGATTGCACAGGAGTGCCCAAGCTTCTAAATAGTTTTTAGCTGATACCTCGAGGTTGCTAAGAATGCGAGCTGCCTCGCCTTCCAGATAGAAGCTTAGATATTGGAATTTATGTACGTCGTCTATTTTAGTATTGTTATGAATTAATGAACAATATATTTCCTTAAACTCCAACCATTTATAATACATGCCATCGAATTTAGGGATATTTATAATAGGCAATTTAAAGCTGGAACTTTCGCCACAAGGGCTATGTTTGTGATGCGAACAGGCGTTGTTGCAGCTTGAAAAATTATCACTTTCCTGTTTGGAAGGCTGGCTACGTTTTTTTAAAAAATCTTGGGCAAAAGAAATGCAGTAATAAAATTCTGATTCTATTAAATCACGCGCTGTTAACTATTTATCTAAGGTAGACGCGTTTAAGATCTCTATTTGGCTTTGCAAATCCTCAAACTCAATGAATAATGTTTCTATTCGTGACAACTTCTTTGCAAATTTACTGAGTTCAATTTCAGATATATTATCTCCTAAAGTTATTACATTATCTAAATAACATTTAAATTTGGTAAGGCGTCCTTTGATAGACGCTCGTTTAGCAATCAGTTTATCCTTCACATCAGTAGACATTGCGCTGAAGTGTTAATTAAATGAGTAAATGAAATAAATACGATACGCTCCTCGTTTCTTCGTCCCGTCCGTAGCAGAGAACCGTTTGCTATCAGCTGGGCTAGCCGTAACGGGACTCAGGAGCCGCGCACTGAAGCCAGCCGCGGGCGATATCAGCCAGTGCAGTAAGTTGCTCCGAGTAGGGTCGACGCGCACGGACGCGCACGATGAATTTAGGCCCACCTGGAATTGCCGTTGGATGGAATTGAATAGAAGCAAAGTGATAGATGCGAATGTAAGGGGCTAAAGATTGCGTTAACAGTGATTTGTTTTAACTTATGTGCGAAATAGCAATTGAAAATTAATAGTTTGCGTGAAATAATAATAGGCAAATGGGAATGATTAAGTTATCTTAGCACTGAATTTACTAAAGTAGGCAGGTAGTTGCACTTTATGAAAAATAAAAATGGTATGCAATTAATTAGGCAAATGAATAAATAAGCAGTTGTATTTGTAAAGTATTAAGCGAATGATGTGACTATATTAGGCCCTTTGATTTGGAAAATATTATTAGAAAAATAGCAAGGTTTGATTTAGATTTGACTGTGAGAGAATAACCTATCATTTAAAGAATCATTCTTAGTATTCACACAGATAAAAGGGGGCAAAATTAGGGAAAAGTAAAGGAACGGGCTCACATTTAAAAAATGCAGGTAGGCGGCAGATGCGATGCGACACAAGCTTGGATTTTTCAGCGAGCGTGTGGCGATGGGTCTTCTTCGTGTCCTCACTTGCGGGTTTGCAGCTCGTCTCCCCGGCTTATAGACAATGTTCTCAGTCCTCTTTCTTTCCCTAGTACGTAGATCCGAAGATTGCAGGTCCTGTCACGGTCGCCAGTTTTTGTTCACGATGGGAACAAAGAAAATACTAGTTTCTTGCTGTTTACACAATATTTACTTGTTTTCAGAAAGTATCTTTATGCAAAAATAGATTAAGTATTAATAATTTGGAAATAAAAAGAAATATCGTAATGACTATGGGCCTGAGTTTATGTGTGGAGGAATCAACTGCTTATATATCGCGCTGGCAGGCACGGTGGCGACATCTGCTTCCTTTTTGCGAGCCATCTTGATTGGCTGTGGCGATCGAATGTTGTTTTTAGGGGCGTAGACATTGTGTCTTCTGGGGATTAAAACTGGACTAGGTTTAGTCGCCCCCAGTCTGAGACTTTGTTCAACAAAGTCTCGACTTCAGACACAAGTTTGTTCCGGTACTCGGTGACGTTTTCCCGAGAAATATTGGCACGGCTGGTGTATAAAGCATCACCAGTGCTGTCGTCTGCATAGCAATGAATGTTACTGGTTTTCAACATATCATTGATATGCAGAAGAAACAGCGTTGGTGATAGCACACAGCCTTGTGGAACACCAGCGTTATTGCGCTTATAATCGGAGCATGCACCGTCTACTACGACCTTGATGCTCCGATCTGCAAGAAAGCTGGTGATCTAATTGCACAATTTCTCGGGAAGCCCATAGGAAGGCAGCTTCGAAAGAAGCGCTTTATGCCAAACCCGATTGAAAGCCTTCGCTATGTCCAAACTAACGGCCAACGCCTCCCCCTTGGACTTCACTGCCTCCGCCCATCTATGGGTCATGGTAATAGTAGGACGTTATTCGAAAAATTAAGAAAGAAAGAAAGAACATTTATGCTCAGCTACAAAACGATGAACAACAATGAAATAAACACGGAAATCATAACAAAAAAATAATTAATTGGATTGCAGCAAACAGGGCACCGACTCATCATTTCGCTGCAGTAATGTTAACACAGGGTTATTTTTCTGTCGGCGCCACTGGTAATTGGAGGATGCAAGGTCTAAGATGTAATAATTTATTCGCGGTGTTTTAATAACTATCATTAATGCATATTCTAAGGCTGAAGTTTCAATATAAAACCTTTCCTTTCTTTTATATCATGGGAAAACCATTTCAAAAATATTTTATTCATTTTAAGCACATTTCAAGCTCTTAAGAACTTCAATATCTTCGTTCGCTTCGTAGAGTTAGATTTGTATGGAAAAGAATTGACATGAATTTTGGTATAAAACAAACACTGCATGAAATACGGTAGGTAAGTACGTTTTAACAAAACGTTTAATAAATAGTAGAGATAATATTTAGAACGAAAGGTGCGTTTTAAGTAAGAAATTTGGTAGAAATTCCTTTACGCTAGAAATTTCTTTTTATCTTGGAGACATTTTAAAATATAATAACAGACATTTTAATTGTAATATCATCATCATCATTACAGCCCTTTACATGTTCAATGCTGAATAGAAGCCTCTCCCAAAAAGTGCCACAAATCATGGATCTAAGCCATTTGCTGCCTATCTTACCAGGTTGTTACATAATTTATAATTATAATATCATAATTCATAACTTATAATATATTATTATACATCGAATAAAACTACTTTTACGGATTTTATCGCGTTATTAATAATCCTAGTAACACCATAGGTTACACTGTGTATAGAAAAGAAACCCAAACAAACCGATATTTAAATGGTGAATCCCACCATCATCCTTCACAGTTAGCTACCGTGGGCAAATCTTTGTTACAGAGAGCACGAGGGATCTGTGACAGCAAACACCTGGCCGCCGAGCTTCAGCACGTCAAGAAGCTTCGAGTCCCGCGCCTACGTCAAAGTGACCGAGAGAAGATGGCCACAGTCCAGCGTGTGCCTGCTGTACTACCATATGTTAGAGGTTTCACAGACAAGATTGGCTACATCTTGAAGCGAGCTTCTGTTAGAACATTCTTCAAGCCGCAGAAGAAGATAAGTCAGTTCTTACAATCTGTCAAGTGCAATATTCCTGTACAAGATGAAGGAGGGTACAAGCTTGATTATGAATGTGGTCTCCCATATATAGCGCAAACAAAATGATCAATAAAAACCCGCGTAAAAGAACACATAGCTGACGTGAATCACCAAAGTTCCGGGAAGTCTGCAGTTTGTGATCATATCCTAGACGACCCCCGTCATTACATTAGATTTGATAAACCACAAATTCTCGCAAAAAAACATCAATTCCTACCAAGGATGAAACAGAAACAGAAACAGAAACTTTTTTATTAATTATAGATTATAAATAATACTTATTGAAAGTCACTCTTTTGTATAATTACCACTGGTTCGAAAAAAACCTCTGTCCTGGAAAGAACCAGCAAGAAACCCAGCGGGACTTTTTTTAAATAACAGCTTACAATCATGTATGTTACACAAATTAACAACACAACAAATTAGAAATAGCTTGGGAGCGATCACCTCATTTCCAGGGGTTATTATCATCTATAAATTATTAAATATTATAATAACGCTTTTTATACAAACTTAGTTTAATAAAGTTTTTGAACTTTGAGCAGGTCAAATTTTGTAAATTTTCTGGAATTTTGTTATAAAAGCGTATACATCGCCCCAGGAATGAATTACTGACTCGATGGAGTCGAGTAACTGGTACTACTAGCTTGTGTCTGTTCCTAGTATTTACAGAACGAATATCACTTATTTTTGTAAAACTACTTTTATTTTTGTGTACGTACATTACATTTTCATAAATGTATTGAGAGGCCAAAGTTAATATATTAATTTCCTTAAATTTTTGTCGCAGCGATTTTTTAGGCTTTAAATCATAAATTGCTCTTATGGCCCTCTTCTGTAAAACAAATATAATTTCAGTGTCAGCTGCGTGTCTCCATAGCAAAATACCATACGACATTATGCTATGGAAATAGCTAAAGTAAACAAGTCTAGCTGTTTCAACACTAGTTAGACTTCTAATCTTTTTTACATAATATGCTGCAGAACTAAGTCTGCTTGCTAGTTTTGATATATGGGGGCTTCATTGAAGCTTCGCATCTAGTGTGATTCCAAGAAAAATGGTGGTATCTACAAGACTCAGTTTCTCCCCATTTAAAATTACATTAGTATTTAATTGTTTGACATTTGGAGTCATAAATTTCATAATTATATTTCGTTTTAGTGCCATATAAATGCAAACTATTAACATTGAACCAATTTACTAATTTAGATATAGCATTATTTACTTCGTCATATTTTAGCAATAGCCGACTTAATTTGAAAATTAAAGAAGTGTCATCTGCAAATAATACTATATCATGTTTATCCCCTACTATGTAATGTAAGTCATTAATGTATACAAGAAACATAAAGGGGCCGAGAATCAAGCCTTGAGGCACGCCCATTTGTACCATCGACCCGGAAGAGCTCATATTATTAATGACAACTTTTTGCGTTCTCTTACTTAAATATGAAATAATTAATTTAAGAGCATCACTTCTTGCACCGTAGTGTTGAAGTTTCCTGATTTATGTTTCATGGTGTACACAATCGAAAGCTTTGGATAGGTCACAAATTATACCCAAAGCATCCTGTGAATTCTCCGTGCATTATGTATATATTTAATCAGCTATACACCGGCATCAGTAGTCAAGCGACCCCTTGTGAAACCAAATTGATTTTTATGAAGTAAATTATTTATATTAAAGAAATTTAACATTTGATCAAGAATAATTTTTTCAAAAATCTTACTTAGTGTAGTTAGTACAGAAATAGGTCTAAAATAGGCGGGGTCTAATGTACTACCAGATTTAAATAAAGTTATTACGTTACTATACTTCATTAAATCAGGAAAACACACCAGATTCCATACTAGTATTAAAAATAACAGCTAAATGAGGCGCGATTGTATCTATTATAGACGCAATAACTTTAACGGAAATCCCCCACAGATCCGCAGTTTTCTTAACATCAATAGTTTTAAAATAGTTTACAATATCTTTTGATGATACTTTATGAAATGTAAAATTCTTTGTACACGCATTTACCTTTTTTTTAAGTAATGATTCGGCGACCGCAGGAGAATAATTCAGTAACTTAGTAGTTAAAATCGGAATATCAGTAAAACATTTCTCAAAAACCACTGCAACATCCTGATCTGATTCGGTTAATTTGTTATTAACACTTAATTGGTAGTTTGAATTGTGAGAGTTGATCTTACCAGTTTCGCTATTAATTATACTCCATGTCATTTTAATTTTATTAGAAACTGTCTTAATTTTGTTGCTGAAATGCAAGGACTTGGCTGTGGAGCACACTCTTTTAAATATTTTTTATTATTTTTTTTACATATTCTCTTAACTCGACGCTATGATTATATGACCTTTCATGGTAAAGATCATATAACCTATGTCTGCTCTTATGGACTCCTGCTGTCGCCCATTCATTAAATGACTTCCGACTGTTCAAGGAGAACGTTTAAAAAGTAAAGGTATTATTATTAATTCATTGCAAATAAGATTAAATAATGTTCCATACAAAAAAATTTGAATCATTTTGTTATGAAAGTGGTGTAAGTTTTTTCACTATGTTACTTCTAAATTTCTCCAAGCGACGTGCATTTACTGGAACAAACACTATTTTCTCATCTACTTGCTTTTTGTGAACATAAGGTAACGAAGCTACTTACATGAGGCTAATCGAAATTAAAAAGCATCCTAAATTCAATAGACAGGGAGGCTGGGTACTATCACCTACTTGGGATCCTGTAATTAATAAAATTAAAACTAAACCCAAGCATACCACTGCAAGACTTCAAGATACAGTAAGTTCATTCTACGTAGATCGAACCAAAATTTATATTTAAAAAAGTTGAAGGTACTCGGGATTAACTCTGACATCGGGACGTCAACCACCTTATTCCCCCGTGACCATGGGTGCTGAAAAGCACCCGAAATGTCGGGAATTAATAAAAATAAGCAAAATAAGTTAATTAAACGCGATAAAATCTAAAGAAGTAGTTTTACTTAATGCGTTGTTTTCGCGTAAATATAAGAAATCATAATATATTATACATCCTCCTTCATACAGGCAACAAACATTTATTTTATTCGTCATAATTAAAGCTGTTGTAGCTTTAATTATGACGGGTTGTGTTACGCAGTTTAATCTCTGGGTGTTTGTCCCTTATTGTTAAAATAAATATTTGTTATCTGTATGGAAGTATTTTATTTTTATTTAACTACAGCTTAAAAATTTTCACTAGTAATTTTTTAACTAAAAACAACATGTTATCAGAAGTGACAGTGGTCAGCGACCGGAAACCTGCAAGGCTTTGGCTCACATTTCTCGTATTATTACTAGCACTCAGATTACTTACGTTATTGGGTCACTCAGAGTTAAAAATAAGACTTTAATTTTAAGACTTTGATTTTATTATGTTATTGATAATAAACTTTTTAAAAAAGGCAATAGTTTTTACTGTACTCAGGTTATTCTAAACATAAATTGCTCCAAACAGCACTTCAGAGTTACTGGTTTTCATCAGCCGAATCTTTTTAATGGTTTGATGTCATGAATAAATTTAAGCGCTTTTGATACTTTTATAATTACTTTACCGATTTTCTATAGAAAGAATCTCTAGTGAAGTATTCTTATTTCAAAAATCTTTTACTTTTTATTATGGCTAGAACCGTACACAAATACCGGATAATAATCTTTCTTACTATAATTTTGCAATCGTTAATCTGCCTGCTGAGCTTGAAGGGAATTCCAACGGAAAAGACGGTGCAGCAATGGCCTTATGCAGACCGATGACGAATTATCCTTGTAAGAATAATGATAATAGAATTAATATACTAGAATTATATCTGTATATAATAAATACAATATAATATCAAAAATATAATTATTTTGTATAAAAAGTGTTTCCATCTTGTTACAAAAAAGTAAGTTATAAATAATATCAGTTTTAAACTAGAATCGGATCACCATAAACATCTAAAATGTAAAGCTTAGAATTTGACGGCAAATTAAAAATTTCTTATTTGAAGGCCAGAATATTAAAGTTGTATGCAGCTTTATTATGTGTTCAGATATATTAAGATTCTACCGGGGTAGAAACATGCTCTCACAGGATACCAGCGTACAATTGCAGCTTAATGCTAAATGCTGTGTTTCGTAAGGTGAGCGTAGAAAACCAGGCAACCTTTTAACTGGAAACGAGGCATTCCATCTCAGTTTTCGGGTGGAAAACGCGTCTGCATTTTGATTCTTAATCAAGGTTAAATGTGGATGTTTATAGGCAACAATATCTACGTACCATGGGTGGAGGCTTCTTTCGAGACTGAAACGTGTGACATTATCAATGATCCAAGTTTTGTAATGATATCATTGAAGTCTACTTTAGATTAAGTTTTTTCCATGAATTTGCTTGTTTCTACGTCCTGCATTACTTAAATAGTTTGCTTGTAGTCATCACGCTGGGCCATACCTTATTGATGTCCTCGCACTGTTGATGCTCATAGTCATAACCAATCTATCAAATATAAGTTCAGCGCTCTTAAGTGAATTTTGCTGTCGATTTTTGGTCTAAGTTTGATTTTTTTGTACTAAAAGCCAAGGGGACTAAAGAGCACCTCGTCCACCTGATGGTAAGTAAATGCTGTGTCCTGTGGCCTACAAAACCTTTCACTTATCATGACATACATTTACCGTGTAGTGGCGGTGTAAGAATATCTACTACTCCATATCACCCCGTGAGTGTCGCAAGAGGCTACAAACGGAAAAAACCAGGAGATGAGCAGCACCGTTTTTCTAAAAATAACATAAGATTAAATAAAATGCGGTTGCCAACCCGCTTGCTTACCGTGACAGCTATGAGCAATATCTCCTCTATGAGGAAATATATGCCTATTTTCGGTAGTTGATACGACCGGTACGACTTAGGGACCTTCAAGAAACGTGCTTACTTAGTTTTGAGAAGCTGGTAACGCACCTGGTGTTGCAGATGTTCATGGGTGGCGTTCGATACTTACCATCGGGTGAGCCGCGTGCTCTTTTATCTTCTCAACTTTAAAAAGAAGTGGAAAGTGGTGTCTATGAGTATTGACATCAGGTGGGCACAGAATAATTTACCGTTGATTAAAAATAAAATGCAGATACGTTTTTAACCAGAACTGAGATGGAATGCCTAGTTACCCTTAAAAAGGGACTCCAATTTTTATCAGTCATTATCGGAAAAAATCGCAAAACAGCTGCATTTTGCTGCTACTTAACACAGGTAATCAAAGCATGTGTTATCCTCCTCTGGTCAAGGCAACCTAATTCTGCTGCAGCCATTATTCGATTGTGCAGTTAACAACTTTTTATCCAAATTTCAATTAATTAAAATACCCTATCTGGCCACTTAATGATGGCTGGTTGATGTCAACTTTTCTATTTGTCACGGACATTACAGTGCATTAAAATTTTATTTCTTTTAAATCAAACAACAAATCCATAGCCATAGTTAATGAAATAAGTTTTATATCAAACTATGTAATGTTACAAAAAACTGGTGGTCACAATTGCAGATAAAAATTATAAAACATGAAATGTTCCACTTCCCTTCAATGTTACTAGACGAAATTCAGTCAATCACAAATTCTGCAATCCGTATTCTCTACTGTTACTTAAAACTTTCAAGAACTCTTGTGTAATACAAGATGAAAATCGTATAAAATCTCCAGTGTTATTATAAAAAAAATCTTTAGTTTTGTAAACATGGGAATAAAATTTATAAAAGTTTGTTTGTATGTGCGCAATTTCTTTATATACTGATAATTTTACTTTTTTCCTACTAAGGGGTAGTTGTTCAGTTCTCGTATAAAAATTATAGATTAATTTATTTTACTTCATAAGTCACTCTGCGTCGTTTGGAATGAAAACCTATTTGACTGGTAACAATTTCAAAACAAAAAAAGCATTTCATCTAAGTTGTCAGGGATAACAGCTTATCATCATACCAGAGCCATGTTGCTATTTATTTATTTATTTATTTATTTATTTAATTCATACACTTGTGGCTTACAGAAAATCCAACACGCGCACAAGGTTAAATTTTACATGCAAAATTTTTTTTTTCAAAAATTGTATCCATCCATAATAACAAAAATTAATAATCACAAACTAATTAATTATAAAATAATAGTAATATAAAATCTCGAAGCTTTTGGCAGCCCGTGTCAGCAATTAAATGGTAATAAAGCCAATTAATACAATAAAGTGTTAATAATTATACAATGAAATATTTTGTCATATCAATTTATAATGCAATGTCAATAAATCTAATAACAAGCCTAATATAATATAAAATTACATCTTAAATATAAAGTATAAATAGTACATAGTCAACGAAATTATATTGTCGAATTATTAATTGTCATATCATCAATAATTTTGTAAAAAAGAGTCAGCAGACGTGTTATACTGTCTGCAAATAGGTCAATTTCATCGTGTTGAGTGAGTATGTCCCCTATAAGTATTAATGCTCGATTTGTTGGTGCAAAAGCAGCACGTTTGGTACGCGTAACTGGTCTATCTAGAAGACGCGGCCTACGGCGCGGAGCCACCATCCCTACATTATCTCTCTGCAGGTACCTGGGCACCAACAAACTAATTCTCTCCATAACTGACTGGCAATCCAACTTGTGGTGAATTATAAAAAGATAGTGCCTAATAGTTGACATCATCCTCCTAAGCATTAGAGTTTCAAAATCAACCATACCCAAGACGAATAAAGAAGGATATAAATAAGGGTAGTACCCATGATTTTTCTTATAAAGCCAACGAGCAAATTTACGTTGTATCCTCTCTAACAAGAGAGTATACTTTTTCTCGTAAGGATTCCAGACCACAGATGCATACTCTAGTTTGCTACGAACATACGCATTATACAAAGTTTTAGGCACCCTAATATCATCAAAGTCAGCAGCAGTCCTCATCACAAAACCCAAAGTCTTACTAGCTAACTTGCAAATGGATGTCATATGATTGTGAAAAGTCAATTTAGTATCTAATATTAAACCTAAGTCACGTATGTCATATACTCTTACCAAAGGCGTGTCGAATAAGTTATAATTAATAATGACAGGATTCTGTTTTAATGCAAAAGTGATAACCTTGCATTTAGTCACATTAAGAGGAAGATGGTTCAGTTCACTCCATTTCGATACCGCATCTATGTCCTGTTGAAGAGCCTGTGCATCAGCAGCACTACTAATCGCCAAACTTAATTTTAGATCATCTGCGAATAACAGACACTTCGCAGATTTAACTTTGGTAGGCAAGTCATTTATAAAAATTAAAAAAAGCGTAGGGCCAAGAGTACTACCCTGACTCACCCCAGATCTAGTGAAATAATTAGCGGATTCGAAACTACTCACTCTAACAAATTGACGTCGATTATCCAAATAGCTAGCAAAGAGTTGAAGAAGTTTCGGAGTAAAACCCAACTTAGCTAGCTTCTGTAACAGTATGTCATTACTCACCAGGTCAAAAGCCTTTTTAAAATCGAAATAGGCGGCGTCTACCTGTCTTCTAGAATCCATCTCAGCACAGACGTATATTGACTGCAGCGCAAATGGATCGGTTCATCCGAGGGAGAAACACGCTCTCATATAATGCTGCTGTGTTTTTTATGGTGAGTGGGGAGAGCCGGAGATGTTTTTAATGGAATACTATTTTAGTCTGCAGGGGTGACAATGCATCTGTAGATGTCGATGTCTATGGGTTACAGAAACCATTTATATCAAAATTAACTGTGTGCTCTTTTGTCATCTTATTCTTAAAAAAAAACGTATTATTTCTTAAGATAATGGAGGAAGATAACGGAGATCTAAATTAAATTGTAAACGTTACCCAGTCTGGTTTTCTACTGATATCATAAAGAATTTCAATCGTAAAATAAGACTTCTTCGCCAATGGAAAAAACATGGTGACGTATGTGTTTATAATGTTTTCTCTTTATTTCGTTCGAATTTAAAGATCCGCATTGAGTTAGCCTACAAATCATAGATAAGCTATCGAAATAAACATTAAGACTACCACAAAAAAGTTTCGGCAGCACATTGCTAACCTGCAATTCAAGGGCGGTTTTGAACCCATAGTGACTTATAAAAATAAAAAAATTCTCGTGTATTGAAGCAGCTGATGCATTTGCGCTCTATTTTTTAAGTGTATTCTTACCAAATAACCTCATTCTAGATCCCAATCAAATATGTACCGCTAACATCGCACCACACGGGGGATATGTAAACATACGCAATTTTACATTATCAGAAGTCAAAGTTGGTATCAACAAATTAAAACCCAGTAGTTCTGTCGGTCCCGATAAGGTTCCTACTTATATATTTAAAGAATGTAAGGAACGTATTGCACCCTCCCTTTGTCATATATTTAATCTGGCGCTGCATAGTGGCACTTATCCCGAACACTGGAAGCTATCTCGTATCACCCCCATTCCAAACTTTAGTAACAGGTCCTCTGTTGCGGATTATTGCCCCATTGCGATTCTTTCATCCCCTGCCAAGGTCTTTGAACATATTGTACCTGAGGTCATTTACGAACAGATAAAATCCTATTTATGCAACGAACAACATGGTTTTCGACCTGGTCGCTCAGTAGAGACTAATCTTCTTTCGCTTGTGGATTACATTTCGCAGAGATAAAGGTAGGCAGGTAGATGTGTGTGATACCTCGATTTTAAAAAGGCGTTTAATAAAGTGGACAATGACATACTGTTACTAAAGTTATGCGCTATAGGATTTACGCATAAACTACTATCCTTTTTTTTAAATTATCTTCGCAACCGGAGCCAATATGTTACCCATGGTTGTTACCTATCCCAATCATACCATACTCGCTCCGGAGTTAGTCAAGGATCGTTAATCGGTCCACTCCTATTTCTTATTATGATCAACGATCTTGTTAGCGTCGTTAAGCATGCTAAATGCTTACGATTGAAAACTGACACTTGAAATAAATGAAAATATCGATCACAGTCATCTCCAAAGTGACATCAACCAGGTCTACCAGTGGAGTATTGAAAATAAAATGTTTTTCAACACGAGTAAATGTTATGTTATGACTTTTAGTCGCAAATTACAGCCTCTACGAGCTACCTACACTTTAGGAGATACTACTCTAACGCGCGTGACAACCATAAAAGTTCTTGGGGTGACTTTTGATTGTAGTTTAACTCTTCATGCACATATATCCGCCTTGGCTGTTGACTGTTACAAACGTCTCGGATACGTTTTGCGCAATGCCCGCGAATTTCGAAATTCAGAAGTAATCAAACAATTATATAACACGTTCGTGAGGAATAAATTGGAATCAGCGGCATGTGTTTGGAATCCTTATTAGTCTAAGTATGTTTGACCATAGAAAAAGTTCAAAAGGCCTTCTTACGTTTCCTTTATAGAAAAATTACGGATACTATCCGTTTTTATATCCCACACAATTTTTGTTGGGTACCTAAGGCTATAATTCTCTTGCAGTTCGTCCGTTCTCGCAACATAATTATCATTCCACTTAAAATTCTAAGAGGCGTAATAGATGCCCCTGACCTTCACATTACCTTATGCAAGATCTATATGCCTGACCACTACTTGCGACATAGGCCATCTCGCCGGCCTAGATTATTCGCGACGGCGTCATCGCGCACGCTGTCGCGCGCTAATTCCCCACTATGTCGAATGCACAGCGCAATCAACAATCTTGTGAGGGCTGCACCCGACATTGATATATTTGCGGATAGTTGGAATGCTCAGCTTGTTTACGATTTTGCGAAAGCAATGATATATAATTTGAATTTTTCATAGTATAGTTTTAGTTATAGCATAGTTTATTCTCATGTGCCTTTCAAAATTATTAATTACTGTAATTGGAGTAAAGCCGTTGTAATAATTTAAATAAATAAATAAGAATTACTTAAACCAGTTTTTAATAAATTGCTGTCTCTTATCGGAGTGACCTAGTCTGTTGAATTCTTGCAAAATATTGTACGATTCCTCTTGAACCAGTGATTTTATAAGCAAATAAAACTTTTACTGCAATCACGTGATATCGCGTGTTTGGCTTCCATGTGGTTACTGAGAAATCGTGAAAGTTATAAGTAAAATATGACTTAAGTTATACTAAAGTTGCCAAAACATATGGATGTTATCAAACTTGAAATTATATTGGCATAATAGAATTGATAAAATGATTTGGATAGAAAATAGAGCTCATCCCATTCAAGTGCTATACTAGTTGTTTAAAAAAATTTAAAAAAAATTGCTTGTGTTTATCTAAAACTATGGTGAATTATAAATAGTCGTGTGTATATTGATAGAAGTGAATCTATCACTCTATTTTCGAATGGTCCCGAGGTTATCGTAGGATGAAACTATAGTATATAACAAACAGATCTTATGGCTAACAAAAGATGGCTGTATAACTGACATCGCCAATCCAGCTGCATAATGAATGAGAGAGAATATTTTTAACCGATAAATGTTATTATACAATTAATCATTATTTAATGGATAATTTAATGATTGCATTTGCGACTGTTTCTCACAATAGAGTGGTGTATGCACATTTATAAGAAACAGAAGAACTTATAATTAAATAGCAACTTTTAATGATAATGACGCTACGTGACTATCTGCGCAACAAATAAGTTCACCTTAAATAAGTTCCCCTCAGGGAGCGTAAGATAATTAACTTTCATTAAGGCAAATCTTTCTTACGTTGGTAGAGTCCCAGGTACACCAGATGATAATAATAATAATAAATATAATGACGTCCCACAGGGTGCATCATCCGAGATCGTCAGTAATGATGCTGTACTTGCCGCGGAAGCATGGTGGACGCGGCTTTTTAAGCGCGCTTACCATGCATAATCGCGAAGTGTGCAGCCTCCGTAATTACTTTCTGACGAGAGCGGATGATCCATACTATAGGGACGTTATTTGTTGTGATAAAGGACTTACCCCTCTATCCTTAGCCAACGAGCAATGGCAAGACCCGGCAGTACAGAGCATTTCCGACCGGGAGACCGTATGGAAGGAGAAAGAGCTCCACGGGAGGTTCTACAAGGCTCTACATGAGCCTTTCGTAGACACAGTCTCCTCCCTCCACTGGCTACGTTTCGGTGACCTCTTTGGGGAAACCGAGGGTTTTGTCTGTGCGATACAGGATCAGGTTATTAAGACCAACAATTATCGGAGATACATCCTGAAGGATGGCACCGTTGACGTCTGTCGACGCTTCGTCGTTTGTTGTCGAGCTTGTCGCCATCCCGGTGAGTCACTTAGGCATGTCATCTCCGGTTGTTCGGCGCTTTCTAACTCTGAGTATTTGCACAGGCACAACTTAGTAGCCAGGATTCTACACCAGGAGCTCGCTCTGAAATACGGTCTCGTGGATCGGAAACTGCCGTATTATAAGTACTTGCCGGAAGCCGTGCTCGAAAATGACCGCGCCAGGCTCTACTGGGACCGGGCCATCATCACGGACAGGACCATTCTTGCGAATAAGCCTGATATTGTGCTGATGGACCGGGCACAGTCAAGGATATTTTTGGTCGACATTACCATTCCTTATGACGAGAACCTCGTGAAAGCCGAAACAGATAAACTGACTAAATATCTGGACCTGGCTCACGAGGTGACCGACATGTGGGGTGGATTGCCGGCCGAAATTATACCTGTAGTCGTCTCTGCGAACGGTTTAATCCCAGTCAGCCTCTCGGGTCATCTGAGGCGACTGGGACTCCGTGACGGAACGCTCCAAGCTCAAATGCAGAAGGCGGTGCTCCTCGATACCGCCCGCATCGTCCGCCGGTTTCTTTCCCTTTCCCCCTTACCCTCGGCCGTTTGGTCTCCCCTGCCGAGGGCTTCCATCTGGTTGGGTTTTTATTTATTTATGTATTTTTTATGTATTTATTTTATTTTGTTGATATTTATGAATGTTTATCATTTTCATTTACAATTATATATTTATACAGCCCAACCAGATGAGAAAACTATATAGATACCCCTAAATAATAATCGTTTATTTCCAATCACAATGGCACATAAAATTAAAACCAAGCACGTTTTAATTTTGTTGTCTTGTTTTTATGATTTAATTATTGCAACATTTGACCATTGTCAGAGTGCGGAACCTGTACTAGGATATCCTGTGTTACAATATTCTGAGATGACTTTTACGGGCTGGTATAGAAAAAGTAAAGGAGATGGTTGACAAAATAATTATTATTGCATGCTGAACAAAAATATGATGTCCTTAATGCAAGACATTTAATGATGGCTTAGGAAGAAAACAAGACGTCCTACAAAGCTTTATCTCAAACATTTGGAATCAATTAACTTTACTGTTCACTTTGGCTGATGAGCGTTTGTCTGTGAAATTTAAAGGAGCACGACAGCGGCTTGACGGTACAAAGATTGGAAAGTTATTAAACATTATTTTTAAAGATAGACTTTTGGTAGATCAGGGAGTAAGCGCTCGCTGTAAATTTCACAGTACGCGGGCAACCCGGGTTCAATCCTCGCTGGCACCAATGAAATTAATTGCAATTTTGATGGCTGATTTACCACGTTCACGGCGGTGAAGGAAAAGATCGTGAGGTAACTTGCAATCTTAGAAATTAAATATTTGAGGATAAATAAAGTCTACTAAGCTGTGTGCGAGAGTTATTGCTACGCCAGTAGCAGTTTTTTTTTAATTCTCAGACATTATGCTAGTTTCCTCACGATGTTTTTCTTTACCGCCGATCAAACCACAAGCTCGGCGGTAAAGAAGACACTTTATCAGCACTCAAAATTGCATCTTAAATTAAATTGATGTCAGTGGGGATCGAACCTGGATTCCTCACGTACTATGATATTTTCAATGAGCGCTTGACCCCTAATATCACGGCTGATCTACAAGTCTGTTCTTAATCCATTGCTTATGTCGTATTATATTACTTTATCAATCTTAAAGCGGCATTTGTAGGATATGAAAATAAATGTGTGGGATTTGAGTGCAGATAGTAGATGTTACGCAAATATTTAAAGCAGTCTTGACCCCTTTTTTAATACAATAAGCGTGACAAATGATCACAAGGTTCACCTGATGGTAAGTCGATGCTGTAGCCCATAGACCTTGTCCATGGGCTTCATGTACCCTCAATCAGTAGTAAAAATGCAGATGCGTTGTCACAAATGAGGACTAGAATGGAATGCTTAGTTACCAGTATGAACGGTCTCCAATTACATATCTACCCTCGCCACTAATTTGCAAGAGCATGGCGAGCCGATACATTCGTGCTACAACCATAATATAGCATAATATAGCGTGGCTTTACCACGTATAAAATTATATCCAGCTATTTTAACACTATATCCAGGGCCACAAAAATAACCAATTTACTCGTTTAAAATAAAGGCCCTTACGATGGTTAGTTCAATTTGTAATTCTTGGAGAGTTTTTTTAATTTTTTAAGCATGCATTTTTTATTTATTAATTTATGTAAAACGAAAGCTTTACAGATAATAAAAAGGAGAATGGGATTTTTGGGCCTGAAGTTAACTATTCGGATTATACTTTAAATAATTGGCCATATTTTTCTTAAGTAAAATACAAAAAATTTGCTCTTTTTACAATCTAGATTTCAAAAAACAATAAAATAAGAAATAAGTTATAAAATCGATTAAAGTGTATTCTTTAAGGCAGTAAATCGATTATAATACACTAGTAAAAGTCTTGTTTCTATACAATATCTTAGAGGACTTCTCATTTTGAAAGATGACAGTTCAAACTTCAAACTATTTATTAAAAAAAAGACAGATTTTCGATTCGATTTGAAACGAGCGCAATATAATCGATTCTCGATTAAATTGAGCATTTTAATATTTATTTTCGATTAAGTTTCTGTTTTTACTAAGAGATAAAAAAATTGCGTACATATCTACGAAATAATTATAAAAAAAACAAAATATCAAAATTACAAAAAGCAACAGTTTCAACAACAATTCAAGTAATCGATCTCAGATCGATATCCCTAATATTCAGTTAACTTAGTTGTTGTTGTTTTAACTTTCGTTAATCGTTTCACCATTTTGTTTTATTATCAACCACAGCATTTCTGGTGATTATATACTGATCCTGCTTTTATATCTCTAAGTAATTATAGTGAAAAATAGCCTGTTACAGTGTAATAACAGTGAAAAATCACCTGATACAGTGTAGGTAATAGATAATCTCACTTTTACTTATTGTTCAAAATTTCAGCTCCTAGATTGACAAATCTTGACAGGTTTTTAGCTTTGAATTGTTTATATATACGCTTTCAAATGGTCCTACTTTCATCTTGTTAACACTTGGGCCCAAGAATGTATGAAGACGTCCCCTTCTCCTTTGAATAAATTAATTTTGTTACATATTAAAAATCTTCCCCAAATGCATTGACTAAGATTTTTAAAAATTATATAAAATAAAACAACTGACAAATAATTTTCCTTCATTTGTTATCAGATAATTGAATAAAGGTTATTCGTCGTCTCGTTTCATTAGTATCTCTTATTACTAATGAATCAATAATTAGGTATTCAAAAATATTAAATGTTAAGGTGTGTTACTAATTAAATGTTTTTGTGTATGCATTTTTTATAGGATAGGGTGACAAAGGAGCACACAGTCCACCTGATGGTAAGTAGTTGCTGTGGACCATAGACATCTACATCTATTCTCGTTTGCAAATCAAAATGCAGATGAGTTGTCACCCGTGAGGACTAAGATGGAATGCCTCTTTTCCAGTAAAAAGGGTCTCCGGTTCTCTACACTCACCATAAATACACAGCAGTTTTGAAGCTGCTATTTTACGCTGGTCTTCTGTGAGGGCGTGGTACTTCCCCGGTCGAGCCAATCCATTCGTGCTACAACTATACTACTAATATAGCTGCAGCATGGCTCTACCACGTATAAAAAAATTATAAAAAAATGCATAGTAATGTTTCTTTCTTCCTGGTCCCTGAGTGAATAGGTTTGGATTGGCCAACCCTCTTAACTATTTCATATGTTAACTGTCAGTTAATCCACTGACGTGGTTTCATTTAAACAAATCCAGTAGAACTGCAGGTTATAAGGTATTTGTTTCTTTTTCTCTGGGATCAGAGTAGATCTGTTTCAACCTTCATGATTACAGTTACTTACAGAAATCAGAATGCTAAAAGAGGTAATTTTTCATCAGGTAGGTTATTGGTTAGGAGATAGTTAGTGTGCGATTAGTACGGATTCAGAACGGCACACCATAATGACTTAAGAAACAGAAAAGAGGTTGGAATCTATCCATGCGGATTTCTTAGCAAAAAGAGAGCCCTACAATCTAGAAAGGTTAAGTAATATTTATCAAGGCGCAAGATTTAAAATCTATTAGTCCTTGTATGGAGAATCAATTTTCGGTACGATCCTTTCACATCTAAAGCCTTATTTTATTTAACAGAATACAAAAATTGTTTTCCATTTACTTCAGTTCAAAACGTCCAGAGTTATTGCAATATGCAAGCAGATATTATTCTTGAATGACCTCAAGTTATTGCAATTTTATGCGGTGCATTAGTGCAACGAGCACCGAGAGAAACGAAAATAGTAACCGTGTCTGGATCTGTAATTGATTGACTTATAAAACTAAAAGGATTTAAGATATGTGCCAAGTTATTTTAATATTCTTCGGCTTTAAGTGGATTAGCGGTAGTCATTAGTTCTTCTTATTTTTTGTAAATATTGGAGAAACAAACGAATTTTCATCGTAAAAGTGCACGACCTTTTCATCAGTCTCGGGATCTGCCGTGTAGTGGAAACATAACATAATCCATCACATTATTAAGTCTCAAGGGTGTCGTAAGAGTTTACTATGAAGAATGTCAGAGAAATGTTCTTTTTACGATTTCAATGAAATTATTATACCATTAATAGTCAATTAATTTACATTAGAAGTAGAATACTCTGACCGGCGACGGGTAGCAGCATCAAAGTGCGAGATGTCTGGTAATCTAAACGGCAATCCTCCTGTTATGTGTGACGATTTAAGCAAATCTCTTATAACAAGGCGAGAGAACCATGTACAGCAGTGGGCATATATAGGCCGATAAATTAAAATTAAAATTAAAGAAGGCTAACGGCTGATGGCGCTTTAAATGCTCACTGGTTAACAGTAGAAACATCACAGAAACATGATGCTAGCAGTTTTTTTTTATATAGGATAGGGTGACAAACGAGCACACAGTCCACCTGATGGTAAGTGGTTGCTGTGGCTCATAGACATCTACATCTTTCATCGCTTGCGAATCAAAATGCAGATGCGTTGTCACCCGTGAGGACTAAGATGGAATGCCTCATTTCCAGTAAAATGGGTCTCCGGTTCTCTACACTCACCATACGAAACACAGCAGTTTTAAGTTGCTATTTTACGCTGGTATTCTGTGAGAGCGTGGTCCTTCCCCGGTCGAGCCGACCCATTCGTGCTACAACTATACTACTAATATAGCTGCAGCATGGCTCTACCACGTATAAAAAATTTCAAGATCATGTGCGATCTACTTTAAACGAAACAAGCCAAAACGGGGAAGGACCACGCTCTGACAGAATATATATACACTCTCACAGAATATACGAAACATAACAGCGCAAATAGCAGCTTATTGCTGTTATGTTTCGTATCGTGTGTGTAGAGATCTGGAGACTTTTTTTTTGGTAAACAGTCTGTCCAACTTAGTTCTCAGGAGTGACAACATAGCGATCCCTCTTTTTTTTCTGCTGACTTCCAATAAGGAGACGGTACTCAATTCGACGCGTATGTTTTTTTTAATATGTGTTACCTCATAACATTTTACTGGGTGAACCGATTTCGATAATTCTGTTTTTATATGAAAGCTGATACTTCTCGTGTAGTTCCGTATGAATTTGATCAAGGTCAGACCAATAGTTTTTTAAGTAATTCTTAATAACTTATATTGAAGTCGGCTGTACAAAAATTTTAATTTTTAATTATTTGTTAGGCGATAAAATCGCAGTTGTACAAGTAATTAGTCGCTGCCATCACCGAAATTAGATTTCAGTTTTTTTTTTGTAATTTGTGCTGTCATTCAGTCACCAGTGTCTTCTGGAAAACGTAGAAATATTTGTTTGATGCAATCGTTAAAATATTACTTGCATTCTTCTACAAACCTAACGTTATTCATAACAGGAAAGAGAAAACCTTACCACAAGATAAAGATTGTTAAATACACATGAATTAATAATTCACGTACTATTTCAGCACGCGTGGGGAAAACTTTAACAAGCAGAGGAAGATTGACTTTGTTTTCACGCACATTGACTAACGCCAGTAAAATATTAGTGTAAATAACAAGTCTAGATTTAAGACATTATTAATTTTGAATGTCCCTTAAGACGATCTATGTAGTTATTTAAGTTTTAGTCACGTAAGCTTACAAGTGTACGTAAGCTTATTAATGTTTTTTGTATGCCTATAAAAAGTTATTGAATATCTTTATAGTGATTGTCACCTATGTATTTGTAGTAGTTATTGCCAAATAAAGATCTGTTATATGCCTTTATAGTGTTTGTCAAATACATAATTAATGTTTGTATGCCTATGTAAAGTGTTGTGTGTTTTATAATGTTGGTACATACTTTTAAGTAGTTGTTTATAAAGATTTGCTGTATGTCTTATATTGTGTCACATACTTATAAGTAGTTGTTTATAAAGATTTGCTGTATGTCTTATATTGTGTCACATACTTATTAATACTTGTTTGCAAAGATTTGTTGTACGAAAATGTAAAATTGTGAAATAAATTATGAGTCATACTAAACAACACCCCGCACACCTCCCTCCTGTCCGTTCATTGGTCAAATGGTGCATATGCGCCTCACGGGCGCTTGCACGAGTTGTGCAACTGACCGAACGAAATAAAAGACGTGCTGTGAGTGACCCAAATTATTACCAGCTCATTACTCGTCACGCGCTCATCGTTCGCTCTACATCCAGCCTAACTGACATCTCTACACTGCCTCAACAAGCTACACTTCACAAGCTGCTCTTGTTTTTCATATAAACAGTAGTTTCATTTAACTTCATCATCCTATGGTCAAGAAGAAGTCTGCGTTTAAACGATACGGAGCCCTGCATTAAGCTCCCACTTCGTTTAATGGTCAAACGAGTAGCGGATCCCATTCCGTTTAATTTGTATCTGATGTTTCACGACGGCATGTCTTGTTTTTGATATTTTATTATAATTTTTTATGCCATAAAATTTCATTATTAGTGCATGTTCGTATTGCAATATTAAGACCAAATGGTCAAAAACATATAGTAAGTAAAAAAATATATTTATTTGTTAAAATAATATTAATTCATTATTGTATTTTTACTCCGCTTATAATCCTTCACAAAAATCCAATATATCAAATCAAATGTTAACTTTTTTTTTAGAAATTTACAATAAATTAGAAATGTGTTTTCCTGAAAATACGAGTAGCTATTTTTGTATTCCTATTATTTCATTTCGTTTCATGGAAAATCACAAATGTCTGCTTTAGGAAATACTAGTAAATCTCATAGCCTTTAAAAGACAGGCATTTGAATTTTAAAAAATTATCTTATTTAAAGTGATTTTATAGTGATTTAAAGTCAGTAGCATAGCTGTAACATGTTGCAGCAACATGCTGCGAAGTTATGGTGTCGCGGATAAAATGGCACCGAATCTCGGACCCGAAAAAACTGGCACGCACTACTGCTAGAGCATTGGTTTGGTGCGTTATACGTGGTCAATAGTCTTCCGTTGTATATTTCGCAACCGCATAATCGCTCACCTTGAGCAGTCACCATTAGACTAAGAAAGTTGGAACTACGACATAATACTTAAAACCTTAAATAAATAACAAAACATAATGATTAATTTAATAAGTGATTTTATAGCGATTTAAAGAAAAAAGTCACGTTTGTATTCATCACCATCAGGACTTATTAAAAGCTACTCATGCTAGTAATTTATACAAATAACTAAAATGAATGTGTCTTACAATAATATCGAATTAAATGCCTTTTATTGAGCTGAAGGTGTTATATGCATGCCATTTAGATATGAGGAACCATTTCTAAAATTTTTGTCGCTCTGTCTGTCTGGACTAATCTTGAAAATAACTGAATCGATTCTTAAGAAAGTTGAAAATATTTTGTGAAATCGAAAAAGCTATAAAATATGGCGTGTTAGGCTATTATTTTATATTTTAATTAGGCCACATAAATAGTTCCACGCCAGGCAAAGCCAGGACGGATAGCTAGTAAAACTATAAAGTATTTGTTATATTTGGCACCTGTAGCAAGCACGTTGACAAACGCAGTTTATATTGAAACAGAAACTTTTTATTCAATATAGATTATAAATAATACTTATTGAAAGTCACTCTTTTGTTTGGTTACCACTGGTTCGGATAAAACCTCTGTCCAGGGAAGAACCAGCAAGAAACCCAGCGGGACTTTTTTTTTATAAATAACAGCTTACAATCATGACGTTACACAAATTGACAACATAACAAATTAGAAATAGCTTGGTAGCGATCACCTCATTTCCAGGGGTTATTATCATCCATAAATTCCTTAATATTATAATAACCCTTTTTATACAAATTTAGTTTAATAAAGGTTTTGAACTTTGAGCAGGTCAAATTTTGTATATTTTCTGGAATTTTGTTGTAAAAGCGTAAAAATCGCCCCAAGAATGAATTACTGACTCGATGGAGTCGAGTAACTGGTACTACTAGCTTGTATCTGTTCCTAGTATTTACAGAATGAATATCACTTATTTTTGTAAAACTACTTTTATTTTTGTGTACGTACATTACATTTTCATAAATGTATTGAGAGGCCAAAGATAATATATTTATTTCCTTAAATTTATGTCGCAGCGACTCTTAAGGCTTTAAATCATAAATTGCTCTTATGGCCCTCCTCTGTAAAACAAATATAATTTCAGTGTCAGCTGCGTGTCCCCAAAGAAAATACCATACGACATTATGCTATGGAAATAGCTAAAGTAAACTAGTCTAGCTGTTTCAACACTAGTTAGACTTCTAATCTTTTTTACGGCATATTTTGATATATGGGGGCTCCATTGAAGCTTCGCATCTAGTGTGATTCCAAGAAAAATGGTGGTATCTACAAGACTCCGTTTCTCCCCATTTAAAATTACATTAGTATTTAATTGTTTGACAGTTGGAGTCATGAATTTCATACATTTTGTTTTAGTACCATTTAAATGCAAATTATTAACTTTGAACCAATTTACTAAATTAGATATAACATTATTTACTTCGTCATATTTAAGTAATTGTCGACTTAATTTGAAAATTAAAGAAGTGTCATCTGCAAATAATACTTTATCATGGTTATCCCCTACTATGTGAGGTAAGTCATTAATGTATACAAGAAACAGAAAGGGGCCGAGAATCAAGCCTTGAGGCACGTCCATTTGTACCATCGACTCGGAAGAGCTCATATTATTAATGACAACTTTTTGCGTTCTCTTACTTAAATATGAAATAATTAATTTAAGAGCATCACTTCTTACACCGTAGTGTTGAAGTTTCCTAAATTAATGTTTCATGGTGAACACAATCAAAGGCCTTGAATAGGTTACAAAATATACCCAAAGCATCCTATGAATTCTCCCATGCATTAAAAATATATTTAATCAGCTCAACACCGGCATCAGTTGTCGACCGACCCCTTGTGTAACCAAACTGATTTTTATGAAGTAAATTATTATTATTAAAAAAAATTAACATTTGATAAAGAACATTTTTTTTCAAAAATCTTACTAAGTGTTGGTAGTGCAGAAGTAGGTATAAAATAGGCGGGGTCTAATGTACTACCAGATTTAAATAAAGGTATTACTTTACTATGCTTCATTAAATCAGGAACCATACCAGATTCGATACTAGTAATAAAAATAATAGCTAAATGAGGCGCAATTGTATCTATTATATACGCAATAACTTTAACGGAAATCCCCCACAGATCCGTAGTTTTCTTAACATTAATAGTTTTAAAATGTTTTACAATATCTTTTGATGACACTTTATGAAATGTAAAATTCTTTGTACACGCATTTACATTTTGTTTAAGTAATGATTCGGCGACGGCAGGAGAAGAATTCAAAGACATAGTGTTCAAGATCGGAATATCGGTAAAATATTTCTCAAAAACCATTGCTACGTCCTGATCTGATACAGTTTATTTCTTGTTAACACTTAACTGGTAATTTGAATGGCGAGAGTTGATCTTACCAGTTTCGCTATTAATTATACTCCATGTCATTTTAATTTTATTGGAATCCGTCTTAATTTTGTTTCTCAAATGCAAAGACTTGGCTATGGAGCACACTCTTTTAAATATTTTTGAATATTTTTTTACATATTCTCTAAATTCGACGCTATGATTATATGACCTTTCATGGTAAAGATCAAATAACTTATGCCTGCTCTTATGAACTCCTACTGTCGCCCATTCATTGAATGACTTCCAACTGTTCAAGGAGAATGTTTTAGAAGTAAAAGTATTATTAAATTCATTGCAAGTAAGCTTAAATAATGTTCCATACAAAAAATTAGGATAATTTTGATATGAAAGTGATGGAAGTTTTTTCACTATGTTACTTCTAAATTTCTCCAAGCGACGTGCATATACTGGAACAGACACAACTTTCTCATCTACTTGCTTTTTGTGAACATAAGGTAACGAAACTTTTTGTCCACAGTGATCAGAACTTAATTTTTGAATTATACATTTATGCAACGGCTTTACATTTGTAATAATGTTATCTATACATGTTGCACTAGATTGAGAAATACGAGTTGGCTCTATAAATAAATTAAAAAGACCGTATGATTTAAACAATGATCTTAATTTAATATTGATGGAGGAAGCTTCTAGGAGATTGATATTAAAGTATTATTACCGTTATCACTGTTGAGCCGTTATTGGAAAGATGCTGCTGTCCATTGCCTGTTTCAGTTTCCCCCTGTCGCTACTGACAATACCTTTGGGATGATATATGTTAGTATATTCACCTACGTTAATTTACTACGTTATCTATCTGCCATGATCCGTGTGCAAAAACAAAACAGTGCGTATAGAACCGCAATGCGGTTAGGTGTTATAGAAATTATTTATCTTTAAAGGTGATATACGTGTTTGAATATCGATGTATAGTTGTATATTTTCTTATATTTATTACTTCTCTTTGATATAATTATTATGATACGGTTTGCTATTAGAAAAGTTTCCCTCCCAGCAATTCATCTGTTACCTGAATAAACGTATTTATCGATAGCGATGCTTTTACGTCAGCTCCATCGGTAAAGATTTACCGTTAATTAAAATCTCTTATCAAAGGTCTTTATTACGAATAAACTTTAGAAGCGAACTACGTCAAAAAAGAAGTCGCTCTATTGACGTTAGTTGCACTTTTAATTTAAAAATTTTAAGTATTGCTCTTCTTACACGATTGTTGTGTTCCACGGGCACAACATTTGGAAAAGGTCCTCAGCTTCCCAAAGTGCGTTATTCCAGACGGATATGTATAAGCGCGCACTGGCACTATATGGGGAAATTCTCAACCACTAACACAGAATACATCTGAAGCGGTGCGAGCTTGTGCGAGGCGGTCCAAGGTCATTCCTTGAAACATGAACAAGCAAGTCCAAACCTGTTTTTTAGCTGACAAACGTGGAGTTTTCTTGATCCTTTATTGAGAAAACTGGAGTGGATTAATGATCTAATATTTGATTATTTAAATGTCTACTTAGAAAAATTTAAAGAACAAAAAATAATGCTTTATTTAATCACATAAACTAAATAATACCACAAATGTAACTCTAGCGATACGTTCTGCTTATCATGGTATTTTGAAACGACAATATGGCTTCGAATCTCGAACCCGCACAGCACTCCTTTAAAATCTTCGGTTGGGTGCGTCATTATCTGTAGTCAAGAGCTCTCCGTGTATCCCTTCATATCGTCTGAACCGCAATAACATGCAACGTCAAATTAGAAACTGGGACCTGTGACTCAATATTTGAGAATTTAAATAAATAATAATCGATGCGAATGTCAATACATTGATGTCTATAATACATAGAGATATTTAAAATAATAAGTATTTCATTACACTTAAAAAATGTACAAAAATATTGTCGTAAACTCCAAGCACAGTTTGTAAAAACAACGATTGGATGATTAAAATTCATAATTTGGGGAATATGAACTGGCAAGAAAAAATGGAATAACATTCTTCATAATATATTCCAGGTCAACTGAACATTGGCCTGTCCCTAACTGAACAGTTTGCCCCATAGAGTGTCCCTCATAAGTTGCCACACATATGCCATCTTCTGTTTCAATCCCCGCTGTCGCCTCTTACGATATCCACGGCATGATGTGGGGCAGTGAACTCTCTCAAGCCTCCACTGCATATCGTCGTACAAATATTGTCGCATTAAAATTTTATTCATTAAACTATTCCGTATAACATACGACCACGTCTTAGTCGTCTGTGAATAAATCCGTGCATTTGTTTAAAATATGCGACTCAGGTGCAATAAGTAAGCAACTCCAGACGTAACTCTCGAATAACTCCTCGTTATTGCAATTTTATGCATCGAATTAGCAAAACGGGCGCTGGAGGAAATGAAAATAACAGTGAAATGATGAACGGTTTGCTTTGAATAGAGAAACTTATTGTATGAATTAAGCGAATAATTATTATAGTTATTTATTTATGATTTTGTTTTGCCGGATAGTAAGGTAAAAATATTCACCAAATTTTGTTCCGTGTGTGTCGTAAAAAGCGACGATTAGAGTGCCTGAAAAATTTTTTGGCTTCCAGTAGAGGTTGGTGTAACCATAACAGACCTAAAATACCCAAACTGACGACGGACAGCGGCGTCAAAAATGCTAGACATGATCCTTAATTCTCCTGCCAAGCCTGACGATTAAGGAAAATTTTCTCTACAATTCATGTCCTGAGAGAGTTCATGTAAGCAGTGGACTTCAATGAACTGGTCTTGAATAAGATTCTACTTCGATGTCATAGGTTTAAAATACATTTGTTTTTTGGAACGAAGTTCCTTATCGGACGGTACGGGTTTGGCGGATGGGAACTAGGCGACGAAAAGTGTAAGATTTTTTCATCATTACCCCTTGTGTCATAGTGTACTTTATTTTAAATGACGTTCAACTTTAATTTACGCTAGTAACACATTTATTTGTATTTGTTAATCTATAATATAATACGTTTATCAATAATAAAGAAATTCGTTCCAACCGAGTGTTCCACGACACTCACGCATGCTTTTATTTTAATAAAATTAGGGTGACAAATGAGCACATAGTTCAATTGATGGTGAGTGGATGCGACCCGATGGAGTGTGACCCGTAAAAATCTACATCTATCCTCGATTAAGAATCAAAATGCAATGCGTCGCCACTCCTGAGTACTAAGGTGTCATGCCTCGTTTCCAGTAAAATGGTTATACGGTTCTCTTCACTCACCACATGAAACACAACAGCATTAAACTACTACTTTCCGCCGGTATTCTGTGAGAACAAGGTCCTTCCTTAGTCAAGCTGAGCTATTTGTGCTACAACTATAACATACTTGCAGCATGGCTCTACCACGTCAAAAAACTGTTAATTGCAATGAAATTTGCCGATTTACCACAACCTAAACGATGAAGGGAAACATAGTGAAGAAACCTTAATATTTGAGAAATAAAACATTTCTAGGACATTTTGTCAATCCACTAGCGCTGCGACTGAACAATTGCTCCATAGCCCTCTCTCAAGTGAAGCATTAGGACATAATAAGATTTGTTTCCTATTCCATTACAGCCTATAAAAGTCCACTGCTAAACAAAGGCCTCCTCCATAGACT
The DNA here is from genome assembly GCA_033319125.1 of Parnassius glacialis. Taxonomy (NCBI): domain Eukaryota; kingdom Metazoa; phylum Arthropoda; class Insecta; order Lepidoptera; family Papilionidae; genus Parnassius; species Parnassius glacialis. The sequence continues at coordinate 1,636,072 of JAVANC010000026.1, forward strand.
TTGTCATAAAGGGATTTAGCCATAGTTGCCACGTTTGGCAGCCATATTGTCGGCCGCAGTTTTATATAATTTTGAATTCTTATATGGAAGACTTATATGGAGCCCATCTACCGTTTTAGATACCCACTGTCACTTCTTACGACACCCACGGGACCACAAGTATATTTGTAAATTATACTCTTATTTAAATCTTTGACAAGAAATATTTTTGTGTTTCAAAAGGTTCATTTTCTGAGAGATTAAGGCGGTCGGCATCTTAGTTTATTTATATTTAATGTATACAACTTACCCTTCTTATTGCATCTCAAAGGATCGCTCGTTAGTGCAAGTAGCTGGGCTTCATTTAACCTTTCTTCCCTGTGTATCTTTTAGACCGATAAATTATTATCGTGCTTTAATTTTATATTTTTGGTGTTCCAATTAGTCGGATACTTATTTGAAACTGCAAGATTCGATGATAGTGTTATACCATGTATCAACAGTATACAACATGCAATAGAAATTTAGTGGTTCTAGCGCTAAGTGCGTTAGCAGAATTAATATTCAAACGTATAGAAAAATAATATTCAGAAAAGTCAACCTTAAATAATAAATAATTGAAATAAATTTTCTTTGCAAATCGTATGTGGTTTTAGTAACCTCTGCCTGACACGAGCATTGGTTAAGTGGGGTCTTTGACAATACTCTTACCCCAGCTAATGCAGAGGTACATAAGAACCACAAGGATTTTTTTATACGTGTTGTGTAAATGTTCCACCATACCTAAAGTTATATAATGGACTTCAAGACCTAGTCTATGTTTTCGCGATTTTACCCCTTAAGTCCCGTAAGTGGCGACAATAGGAAATTCCAGAAAAATCTCATGGCTACCGATAGATGGCAGTGTTACCAATTCGCTTAGGACAGACGTTAACACCCACACCGGTGGCGGAGAGCAGCATCATTGGTACAACGGTTGCTAATCCACATGCATGCATGACGATTAAAACATATCCTCCCTAAAGAGACAAGCCCATATCCAGCATTGATTTACGAACTGCAGGTGATGAAGAAGGAGAAAAGAAATTCATCTCCATTAGTCATACGGTTTTTAGCGATTTATATGTTTCATTTCTTTTTTATTATGTTATGAGTGACAAACGAGCGAAAAGTCCACCCGATGGCGAGTGAGTGCTGTGGCCCATAGACATCTACATTTATCATCGGTGAAGAATCAAAATGTGGATGCGCTGTTACTATAGAATACTATACTCCACTATAGAACGGATGTGAAGCTATTTTTTACAAAAACCGATGACGCGGGGAGTACACATAGAAGAGGTTACGTCGCATTATCTCTACTAAAAATCCAATTCGCTCATTGGTCATACACTGTTTGTGTACAATTATACAATTATTATTACAGTTCGCTTAAACGCACAGACTATATGATACTATGCATCTTATACGTGTTCAACAACTTTTAATTTACAACAATAAAAAATAATACTTATTAAGTGGCGAAACTTGCTAGGGCACTTATTGATTTCACGATGTCTGTCCGTCTGTCCGGCTGTCCCACGGTTATCTCGAGAACGGTTTCAAATTTTCAAATTCTGTTTTCAGCAATCGATTACTGATCACCCAGGCATCTGAACCTCCTATTTTGAAACTGATTGCTCAACGGCAACCGTTAGAAACCGCTACAAAGCTGATTGCTTCGCCACTTTGCTATGCTGTTAGCTTGCTAGGTTTATTGCGAATGTATTTGCAACTAGTTTGCACACTGAAAATAAATATATATTTTAAGTGATTTTTTTTTAATGTTGATTGTGAACATCAATCAAAAGTCTAAAATCTGCAAATTTGCTCAGTCTGTCAACACAGTTATTCCTTCTGTTTTTTTTTCTTTCAGAAAGAGACATTCTGTAAAGATTATTTGTAAATATGTAGTTTTTGCCTTGAAATAAAGTCTGATTTGATCTAATATTAAATGTGTTTGTAATATTTATTTATTAAAAGTTACGTACTTACGATATTGACTCAATGACGTGCGTGTATTCTTTCACAAAATGTACGAAAATCAATTATTGTTATTCAGTAAATATCTAATGCAATTCATGATTATTATCGACTTATAATATTAATAGGAAATAAACATTGATAAATATTTTTTTAATATGACATTGACTTAATAAATTTTAATAGAAATATGTATTGTTTACTTTATGCGTACGTATGTAGTTATTCGTACAAAGAAACGCATACGTTATTAAAAAAGACTGGAAATGTAAATATTAATCGTTGAATTACTTTTTTTAATAATATTTTACCGCAAGTTGTACAAAATAACGATTTACCACAAAAACACTTAAAATTTCATAAGACTATTTTTCATATTCTTACCTTTTTTGTATAAGGTGGGGCACGATCTGGCATAGTGTTAGGAAATTTTAGATCCTATACAAGAGAACCTTTTTTCCAATAATACTGATCATTGTATTATTATGCTCCTTAATGCAAAATAAAATAAAATAAATTATGTATATTATATATCATTAGCGCCTGACAATTTATATTCTGAATATTACAATGAACTGCAACGAATGCTGTTCTAAAAATAAGGTAAATGTTATTGAATAACACTACTTTTACGGATTTTATTGCGTTTAATTAGGTTATTTTATATTTCCGACGTTTCGGTTGCTTTCCAGCAACCGTGGTCCGGGGGACTGAGGTGATTGACGTCCCGATGTCAAAGTCAACCCGGAGTACCTTCAGCTTTTTAATTATTAATTTTGGTCCGATCTACGCAGAATGAACTAACTGTGTCTTGAAGTCTTGCAGTGGTATGCTTGGGTTTAGTTTTAAATTTATGAATTACAGGATCCCAAGCAGGTGGTAGTACCCAGCCTCCCTCTCTATTGAAATTTGGATGTTTTTTTTTAATTTCAATAGCCTCACGTACCATCCTTGGTAGGAATCGATGTCCTTAGCGAGAAGTTGTAGTTTATCAAATCTTATGTAATGGCGGGGGCCGTCTAGGATATGATCACAAACTGCAGACTTCCCGGAACGTTGGTCTTCACGTCAGCTATGTGTTCTTTTACGCGGGTTTTTATCGATCGTTTTGTTTGCCCTATATATGAGAGACCACACTTACAATCAAGCTTGTATACTCCTGCATCTTGTAGAGGGATATTGCATTTGACGGATAGTAAGCACCTAAAAGGGGGACCACGGTTGCTGGAAAGCAACCGAAACGTCGGGAATATAAAATAACCTAATTAAACGCGATAAAATCCGTAATAGTAATTTTATTCAATGTGTAGTGTTCGCTTAAATATAAGAAATCATTATGTAAATGTTATTATTAAAGTCCAGTTTAAAAAAAAAACGCAAGTTCTAGAGACCTCAAATTATATAATTGGGATGAAGTAATAAAGAAAAAAAAATAATGCATACGACATTCGTGTACACCACACTTTTGGGTGGGTCAAAGTTCTATAGAGAATCTGGCATTTTCCTTTGTACCGGAAATCTCAGTAATGAAAGACAAATATTATTTAGGAGGCAATTATTTTTGAGAAGATCTATTTACACCGACAAAAATATTACTAAAGATTGGTTAAATGATTTAAATAATTACGACACCGACGTCGTAATATATTAATTATATGGATTTATTGTTTAATTCCTGAAATTTCGAATGAGTTACAGGACTAATGGTCGTTGTAGAGAAAAGTACTGATGTGTTTTACGCCATGGTATCAGAGTAACTAAAATATTGGATTTAATGGGAATAGTTAGCGTGATCTTGCCAAGTAAAGTAAACCCCAACCACTCCGCTTTGGGTTAGATGTTTTTATTTAATTTATTTATTTTATTTCCACTAATAATATACATGAAAAATAGAGCAACAATGAATACACGTTTGCATCTGTAATAATACTATTAATAGGTGAAAAACTAGTACCTAAACTAGGTAAAATCTGTACCTTAGTTCACCATGTCTCCAACTGTAGATCTCCGTGGATAAAATAGATAGATGTAGCTAATATAAAATATTTTCTTCGTAATTGATCAATACAACAAGATACACTTATTTTCTGATTAAAGAAAAAACAACAATGACAATTTGGTACGAAGTAGTAAAAATATGCAAACGTGTGTAAGAAACACTACATTATCCGCAAAATTAGTTTTATGTATGGAGTTAAATAACTACAAACCAGCTTTTTCGTAAAACCTATTTCTGGAATTTTATAAAGTATTTCCCTTTTAAAACTTTCTCAATTATTTAAAACCTGTATTAAAAGAAGTTTGTATGATGCATGCCCTTAAGTGCAAAGCGCGTACGTATGTTTTACTAGGGCCTAAAATTAAGATTCCAACGTTTGGTCGCATGAAATCGTATCTAACAGTCATATGATTGTACATATAAATGATATGAACAGAACATTGTCAAAAAGGTAAATGATTGTTAAACTTCCTAATAGTTTTTTTTAATAAATGAATTGCTATATGTAAATTAAAAAGTGGTTTTGAAAATATTAATTCTTCATTCTTGTTCTTTTCATATTAAATTTTACAAATTAAATTAAATTTATTTTACTAAATAGACTTTGCCTTACTACGGGCAATAGCTTGTTTGCAGCGGCTCGTGCTCAAAAAGAATGATGTACAAACACATAATATTGGAGAAACTATATTTGATACATACTTTACAAGGTAAAATATTATTATTTTTATAATCACAGATTTTTATTACAGAATTTTTTTTTTGCTAAAAGCACTCAGGATTTATATATTAATATACTTTAATACGTCTAAGACTTTATGGAGTGACCTGAAGGTATACTTCGGTATCTGCTACTGGAACTCTTCAAAGAGAAGTATTAGTAGTAGGTGTGTCGAGTTTGGGCTCTTTTTGTGATAACAACTTACCTCCGGACTTTACGGAGTGACCTGAAAGTGTACTTCGGTGACAGTTACTGGAACTCTTTTACAAATAGAACTTCAATTTACAATTTTTTTTTAAATAATGTCACGGTCATATGAGCATTTATTAAAGTTTACATAAAATTATCGGAAAATTGTAAATGTAATAATAATAATATTAGTGAAAATTTCTGTGTTAAACTACTTTAAAAATTTACGTATTTTACGTATTACCATGTAATTTTTATAATGCGCTTAAGGCATTCACAATTCGATTTACAAATAATTTTTTAAAACTCCTCATTAAAATGCAGGAAACGTTAGCCTCAGGCTAACTAGACTCAATATTATAAAAGTGTATAATACTTTACTAGCACTACAAAATAATGTGACAACAATTATGAGAAACGTGCAAAGGCAAGGACATGAAGCATCTGTTTACTTGGAGTTAATTTTGGGAAGACGTTTTAATTATGATTTGTTTTCCTGTGTTGCTTTCTTACGAAACCCAAGGGACGATACAGGTTAGTAGATATTTTAACATTACTATTACGCGGTCAACGTAGCTATATACTTACGGAGAGGTACGTTAGTTTTGAAATGATATTCTGCAGTTAATGAACAGGGCTTCTCAATACGATACAATTTCCAGGAATGGTTTTGAAATCGTTCCGCGTCATTAAACCGTTTAACGACCTATTGCATGATTTATAACTATTATTTGACAATACAAGTAAAATAAATTAACGAGTTACTGACTAAGCGGGAAACAAATAATACACAGATAATCTTTGCGCAGGAATTGCCTGACTTATCTAATTTCTCCCTTTCCTCCCTCTACTCCCACTCCATTCAATAATCGGACCACCAGACACTTGGCTGATCTCCATCCTTTTGTTGACGACATACCACGGCTTGAACCAAACTATTTACTTCGTTATTCTAATACGTGAAACAACGATGTATGATAATTTGACTGCATCTGCCTTTCTAACCCATAATAATGTGGGTGTTTTCAAAATCAAGAGTGAATAGGCTTTTGTTAAGCCAAGTCGGATCACTTTACAATCATCGGCTGCATCACCACTTATCAACAAGTTGGATAGTGGTCAAGAAATAACTTTTAGTAAAAACAACTAAATTTCTATATGAGCGCCAAATTACGTAAATAAGGGAGAAAAATCTAGTCGAAATTGTTGTAATTTTGAAACAGTTCTTTGTCCGTTGCATCAATATTTTGACGAACATTGTCATCTACAAGTGGAAAACTCTTTTACTCATAATCCAGTGCTTGATTACAATCCCTTCTGGTAGTAAGCGGTGATACCTAAATTGTATTGTAGTTGTATCTTAACGTAAGAAAAGCCTATACATGATTGATAATAATTCCTGAGATGAACGATCATTATCATCATTACAGCCTTTCATAAGTAATTTGGGGGATGAAGATGCTCGCGTCCATAGGAATTACTTGAATCCTGTTTCCCTACACGTATCCCCTGGGTAGTGCTAAACGAGCAGTACTACATACTGGTGGTAGGTTGGTCTTCTACTAGTGAGAGGCCCGGCCGAGGATTAGTTACCACCAACCTGGCAAAGACATACCGCCAAATGATGCAAATCGTGTTCCGGTATGATGTTGGGTGAAACCCATTTCTTAGGGAGAATGGGTCTGGACAGTTGCGTTACGCATACGGACCGGTTGTGATGCGGCCGTTTCTTAGTGTCAGGTGCCTGGTTATGGAGGTTAGCGGGATCCGAAGCACGGTTGCACCGCTGGCCGACCGTAGATAGTTGGGGGCCCAATCAATGAGCCAGCCACTCATGAAAGACTGCCCTTTTATTCATTTCATTTTTACCGCTAAAAGGAGCCACTCATCTAAGCTCCTACTTTCCGGAATGTATCCTTGGAGTACACTGACCGCCTTCATTTGTTAGGGATTGAATTTTCTCCGAACCTAAACTATGGGCGGTCCATTGAGTCCAGAGCCAAAGCAGCCGCAAGGAAACTTGCTGTCCTTGCAAGGGTGTGGCGGTACTTCACGCCGGGGCAGCTTCTTACCTTATATAAAGCGCAAGTCCGGTCGTTCATTGAGTACTGCTGTCACATATGGTCTGGTGCTGCAAAATGCCACCTGGCATCATTGGACTCAGTGGAGAGACGTCCTAAGAGGCTTATTGGTGACCTGGATTTGGTTGAAACCAATCTTGTCAGCCTCGAGCACAGGCGCAGAGTAGCCAGTCTCTCGGTATTCTATAGGATGCATTTCGTTGAGTGTGCGCAGGAATTACACGCCTTAATTCCTCCCTCTCCTTTCTACCATCAGACAACCAGACGGTCTGCGGGTCTTCATCCCTTTGTTGTCGATATTCCACAAATTAGAACCAAACGGTTTGTTTCGTCTTTTGTAATGCGTACAGCAAAGGATTGGAATAATTTGCCGGCGTCTATCTTTCCGTCCGAATATAATCAAGGCGTCTTTAAGGCAAGAGTAAATAGGATTTTGTTACGATAAGACAGTGCCATTTACCATCTAAGGCTGCATCACCACTTACCACCAGGTGGGATTGTGGTCAAGCACTGATTTATAATAAACAAAAAAAGTCCACTGCTGAATATAAGCCTCCCCCTAGGAATGTCACAAAGCACGGTCCTGAGCCACCTGCATCCATCGACTTCCTGCATTTCTTACCAGGCCGTCACTCCATCTCGTGGGGGGTCGCCCTACACTTCGCCTTAGATGAACGATACCAGCCTGAATTTCTTGTACAAGGAGTGCATCGTTCCAATAATTACGTTTTTATTATGACGTAAGTTTTCATTTATATCATGTGATCATAAGCACACACCCATTGTAATTTATCGTATTATAATGTACAATAAGGAGACGTGAGAGCATAGGAGTAGTGCTGGCCGTAAATTTCACAGTGTGCGATCAACCCTAATTCGATCACCAACGGATAGTTTTCCACGTGCTCAGCAGTAAAGAAATACATACTTAGAAAACCTGCAAGTGTTCCGAAAAATAAAATATGTTAAAGACCGCATTTCTACAGCATAAATTGTATTTTCACGCTTCTTCTGCAAAATGGTGAGTGCAGGTGGCCGGAGGCCTTTTTTATTGGTGAGTGCAGGTGGCCGGAGGCCCTTTTTACTGGAAATGAGGCATTCCATCTTAGTCCTCACGGGTGACAAAGCATCTACATTTTGATTTTTAATAGAGGATAGATGTAGATGACTATAGGCCGCAGCAACCACTTACCATCAGGTGGACTGTGTGCTCGTTTGTCACCCTTATCCTATATAAAAAAAAATATAACGCCAAATATTCTCTCGTCAACTATTTCAAATTTTTGAAATGCTTTTAATGTTCACGAGGAGACCTAAGAACGTGTAAGAATTCTCTTTATTCATTCTTTTTATGTGTCCAAACCATAGACGCATGACTTTTTAATACTCATGTCTTATTACACAAATTAACACACTTTCGTTCAACGTCATTTCAACCCCTTCTTAATGATTTAATTTCTACATCAAAGGTGGGAAATGATGCTCTAGATGAGAGCTTATCGAACAAATTGGCCATATATTGAAAATAGGCCAAATTAAGAGTACCCTTAGCGTGTATGCGTCGATATATGGATGTAATGGAAGTCCTTAGTGTCTGCTTACCCTTCTAGGAGACAGCCGTGAGTTGAAATGTAATTTCTACTGCTTTCATTTTATTCTCACGCTTCTTCTGAGACATTGTGGCAAATTTTAATACCCGGTTTGACGGGAGTTTTATCTCGTCAAACACGTTAACCAAGTTGAAAATTCTTGTAGTGTTCAGGAGGAGATCGAAGAATCGAAAGCCGTGTAGGAAGGCACACCAGTCTGACGAGAAGTATAGTTAAAGTACTTATTCTCTCTCGAGGAAGGACCGCCGAGGGCATCTCGTGATGGTACAGCCACAGTTGTGTGCAAATGTGTTCCCGTGGCTCTATCAATTAGTCGAATAGTGGATTTAAACCCACAACTTTTGAGTTTCACATTTCTTACCCTTAACTTGATACTGCAGCTTTTAACTAGACTTATCACGATAAACATATTACTCTGCACGTGCCGCACGATGACAATTACGTACGTACTAGAAAATTCATCATTACATTTCGTCTCGTGGATGTCGAAAGAGACGTCAAAAATTTCACAAAAATCAATAGCCTCCGATGGATGACAATGTGTTCAATACTGCACGCATTATATATATTATTATAATTGTAGCACGAATGGATCGGCTTGACAAGGGAAGTATCACGCTCTCACAGAAGAGCCTAAAATAGCTGCAGCATTTAGCATTTAGCACGTATAAATTTCACTACGCGAGGACCTCGGGATTATTATCAAGACTTTTTATAGTATCATTTTATTAACATTTTTATGGTAATGTCTCATTTAATTTAATTCCGTCCTCCATGGTGGCATTACACCGGAGGCGTGAAGCAGAAGTGCGGTAACTTTGTTCTTCAAGAAAGGTGACAACGCTCTCTTGAAGAACTACACACCGATTTCTCTGCTAAGCCGCGTCTACGTGATGTTTTCGAGAGTCATCACGAATCGTCTTGCGCGCAGACTTGACGACTTCCAGCTTCCCGAAGAAGCCGGTTTCCGAAAATGCTTTAGCACCATAGGCCACATACATACCCTTCGGCAAATTGTACAGAAGTCCGAAGAGTACAATTTGCCACGTTATATGGCGTATGTAGACTATGAGATAGCCTTTGATTTCGTTGAAATTTGGGCGGTGCTGCAGTCCTTTCAGCGGTGCCAAGTTGACTGTTGGTATATCGAAGTACTGAAGTGTTTGTACTGTAGAGAAACGATGGCTATCCGAGTACAGAACCAGAGTACGAAACCTATCCAATTGCAGAGAGGTATAAGACAGGGTGACGTCATATCCCCGAAACTCTTCACCGCTGCATTGGAAGACGTTTTCAAGCTTCTGGACTAGAAAGGATACGGTATTAACCTCAACAACGAGTACATCTCACCTTCGATTTGCCGACGATATATTCCTTATGGCAGAATCGCTGGAGGACCTAAGCACTATGCTCAATGACCACAATAGTGTCTCTTAACGGATAGGTCTTAAGATGAACATGGACAAAACAAAGATTATGTTTAATGTCCATGTCACACCTATGCCGGTAGTTGTTGGGAGCACTAAGCTCGAAGTTGTTGACGAGTATGTTTACCTGGGACAAATAGTCCGACTAGGTAAGTCCAACTTCGACCGAGAGGTCAATCGACGGATTCAACTCACCTGGGCAGCGTTCGGGAAGCTACGACACATCTTCTCGTTAGACATACCTCAAAACCTTAAAACGAAATTGTACAACCAGTGCGTGTTGCCAGTGATGACTTACGGAACTGAGACGTGGTCCTTCACAGCTGGCCGTATGAGGAAGCTCAAGGTCACTCAGCGAGCTATGGAGAGGGCTATGCTCGGAGTTTCTCTGTGTGATAAACTTAGGAATAAGGATATCCGCAGTAGAACCAGAGAAACCGACAGGAAGTCGATGGATGCAGGTGGCTCGGGACCGTGCTTTGTGGCATTCCTTGGGGGAGGCCTATGTTCAGCAGTGGACTTATGAAGGGCTGTAATGATGATGATGATGATAAATATTTACCGCGCAGTAATTTTATTTCCGTTTCCGATTTAGAGTTTGCTGAAAGTAAACTTCTTACCGCTGTGCAAATAACCCATTTCCGCGAAGAATTTCAGCAATTAAAATCGGGCAATAAATACCAGAAATACGTACAGAAATTAAACCCGTTTCTTCACAACGGACTTATCCGCGTTGAAGGAAGATTAAAAAACGCTAACTTAACCTTCGACCATCGGCATCCTATTTTGTTACCTAGGAAATATCATGTAGTGAACCTCATTGTAGATCATTATCATCGCATGCATTTCCATACTGGTCCTAATTTATTAGATAGTTTATTACGACAGAGGTATTGGATTATTACCGCTAGACGAACGATCCGTTCAGTAATAGATAAATGCAATCATTGTTTTCGCACATCACCCAAATCTATTTGTGCACTTATGGGAGATTTGCCCCCGGTACGAGCTCAAGTTCTACCTAAAGCTTTTACGGTTGCGATTACGGAGGCCCGTTGTTCATTACTCCGAAACGTGGCCGTGGCGTTCGTAGCCGTAAGGCGTATATATGCCTATTTGTGTGTTTGACAACTCGCGCGATTCACATTGAGCTCACCACCGACTTGAGTACTCCTACTTTCATGTCTGCCTTCAAACGATTTATATCGTATCAAGGACCTGTGTCGGTGATGCATTCTGATAACGCCAGTGATTTCCGTGGTGCAAAATCATACATAGACGAGCTTTTTAAATTCATAACGTCAACGCAATATCGCTTTGCTTTAGTGCATCAGCTTAATGAGTATAAAATAGAATGCAAAAATACACCGCCTAGTGCACCTCACTTTGGATCATGGGAACCATTAATTAAATCAGTAAAATCGCATCTTTACAGATCTATTGGCTCGCAAATATTAACTTACGAAGAAATGAATACAGGTTTATGTCAAATTGAGAATATAGTTAACTCGCGTTCGGTTTGTACAACGTAAAGCCAAGATCCAAGTGAGTCGCTAGCTATAACTTCCTCTTATTTTTTGACCTCAACATCGCTTAAGTATTTACCCGCCGCCCCAGTGGAAGATCGAGCGAAACATTTGTAAGAGCGCTATCAGCTATTAGACAACCTAGTGCAGTCGTTCTGGAACCGATGGTCGCTCGAATATCTAAGCACACTACAGGCGCGCGTGAAATGGAACGTTCTATCTGCAAATATTAAACAAGGTACAGTAGTGCTAGTAATACAGGATACCAAGGTTTCGCCATTACAGTGGGAGATGGGAGTTATAACTGACGTTCATCCAAGTCCAGATGGGATTGCAAGAGTAGCTACTATCAAAACTAGCCGCGGTATTTATAAGAAACCTGTGGTACGCTTGTGTCCACTGCCTACACAATAGTGATTATTAAAAATAGATATTAATATATAAGTTTAAGTATTGTTTGTCAATCTCGCAATTTCGTAATACTATTTATATCTTATTTGCAAATTTAAATTAGTCATCACACTAATTTAAATTAATCTATTCGCATTTATCATAGATGGCGGTGGTGTGAGTAAAAATTGTCACTCCACTTCACCTTCAAAAGGAAAAGGGTCATTAGTTCAATATAGTCTTCGCTAATCCGCGCCCGCCGTCCGCTGTTGCACCTTGTTGTGCTCTTACCGCAGTATCAATTTAAATAGTTTTAAAATTTATAATCGCTAGTGTTTTCGGCTATACACTATCATACATACAGTAACACATACAAAATTACACACCATAATATTTAGAACGAACGCCGATTAGTGATTTTGAGTACAAGCTTCTTGGTAAGTAAATTTAATTCCTCTAATTTAAGATACATACATATATTCTCCCGCGCAATCACGAAATTAACGGCCACGAGGTGATAGCTAGTGCCCGGCGTGATTAGTCGTATAAACATTATATTGGATCGCATTAAATAGAAAACAGACAAATCAAACAAAAGAGTATTACAGTTTTCATTAATTTTTTTATAGTATAAGGGTGAGAAACGAGCAAATAAGTCCACCTGATGATAAGTGGTTCCTGTTACCCATAAACATCTACATCTATCCAAGTTTGCGAATTAAAATGCAGATGCGTTGTCACCCGTGAGTACTAAGATGGAATGCCTCGTATCCAGTAAAAAGTGTCTGCGGTTCTTTGCACTCACGATACGAAACAAAGCAGCTTTAAGTTGCTATTTTACGCTGATAATTATTGGCTGGTTTGTAATTTTTGACAAATAATAATCTTCAAGTAATTTATATATGCATTAAAATGTAGAATAGCGATGTAAGCGACCAATTAACCAAACAAGTATCTCGTCTTATTAGAAGCTATGATTTTTTTCGGCAATGGCTATTTTCACCGAAATGAAGATCCTAAGGTTCGTAAAGCCGCTTTAAGCGGATATTTGCCTGCAAGATTTTGACATGGCTGAGGTTGGGACAAAATCACGAGTATTCATAAAAGTTGATCGGGTTTAAAATTTCATTTTCCATATATTTCTGCATAACGCAATCCAATTACACTGTACAACGAAACTCAATGCTTTGTTTATTTTTTAATAAAATTAGGGTGACAAACGAGCACACAGTCCACCTAATGGTAAGTGGTTACTATGGCTCATACACATCTACATCTATCCTCGATTATGTATCAAAATATAGATGGGTTGTCAACCCTGAGGACTAATATGGAATGCCTCGGTTCCAGTAAAAAGGGTCTCCGGTTCTCTACACTAACCATACGAAACACAGCAACGTTAAGCTGCTACTTTACGCTGGTATTCTGTGAGAGCGTGGTCCTTTACCGGTCGAGCCGACCCATTCGTGTTGCAACTATATTATTAATATAGCTATAGCATGGCTCTACCGCGTCAAAGTTTGGCTATTTTATTATATCAGCTTTTGTAACTCGCTTTCTTTTGTATTTTATTGAAGAGAATGTAGTATGGCTTGTATGAAAGTTAGAGAGAACCAATTAGTTGTGGACACTAAGTAGTAGTGGATAAGTGTGAATATGTATCTGCAGTTTTTGTTGTTTGTAACATGGTTGCAGTAAGCAGTTACCCCTTTAATATCAGCTGGAATAAATTAACCTCGTTTGTGTTTTAAAAATGACCCATGTATTTTACATCTCCTGAGATATTCCTTCAACCATCTTGAAATTGATTAATATTGTCTGGCCGTTTTTTTTGCTTAGTCTGCACCTGCGCCTTCAACCTTCTTACAGTTTTCAACTTTACTAATTTTAGACTTTCTACTTTAACCGATTCATCTAACATAGGTCGACTTCTTTGCGAAGTTTGCTTCTACTCGTACATTCACAGTTCTTGTTTAAAGTATGTCTCTGTGCGCTATTAGAAGTGAGGCAGTATTTAATCATTAACGCTCAGTTCACAACTGTACGTTTACTAGGAGTTTTCTTCCTTGTTCAACTTCTCCGTGGAATTGTTTACCACCGACGATTTTTCTGGACCAATTGGACGGCAACCCACCTGTAATTCCCCTGGTGTTGCGGTTGTTCATGGGCGGTGGTAGCCACTTACTATCAGGAGAGTCGCATGCTGGTTTGCCCCCTCTTTTATAACAAAAGTTTAAAAAGAAGTTCAATATGCGTGTTAGAGAAATAGGTAAAGGAGTGTGCACCACACAGATAATTTTCTAAGCGAACAAAGAAGAAAATGATATTTGAGTTAATAGATATCTTGTGGTAAATTGCCCGTTCTATTTACTTTACTTTATGAAATATTTTTGTTCCATTCCATTAAATGAAACCGTCCTCCCCCTCTCTTCGTACTTCTGATAATCCTGTAACATCTCAGCGCAACTTGTCTATCTTTTCTTCCAGCTCAATGGTCTCCTCGTGCGTAGTCAGACTGCGTGCGTTGTATTTTGATAGATGGAGTCATCGTAGGTGGCAACCAAACCTCCACCGGAGATTCCTAGCACCCCCCGCCCCACCGTTACCATGGTTTATCCTGTGTACTACATGGATATACATGGATCATCATGCGCAGTACTAAAGCGTAATCTATGTACGGGGTTTCCTTCTTCACCAAATTTCTCGTATAAAATACCATTATGATAAACCTTAAAGACACAAGGGAAAATCTGCCCAACAGTTACTTATTTGCACAAACAACCACATGTTTAAGGTTGAGACATTCCAGCATTGTAGTCAGCAGAAGTGTTAAAATTATTGCCATCTCTGTCGTGATACATTATGTAAAACCCGTCCCAATGCTCCATCACGTGGTCTACTATTTCCTCACGTATATCCCGAGCCATAACTTGAGTATTATATAATATGTACGCTATGGCTCGGAATAAGCAAGCTCCGTCACCAATAACAAACACTTATAGGATCACTTTGTTGTACGTCTGTCTGTCTGCCTGTCAAGACCCTTTTTCGCAGGAACGCGTGAAGGTATCAAGCTGAAATTCATATCAAATACTCAAGTCTACTGTTCCACAGAGTTGTGAAAAAAATAAAACTTCTAAGCCAAAGCAATCAGAAGATACAACCGTTTATGCCGCAAATTTTCGACATTCGCAAGGGAATCAAAACCTACAGGGTACTTCCCGTGAACTCAGAATCTTGAAATTTGGTAGGAAGCAACGTTTTATAGCACTGATAAAGGAAACATTGCGAGAAGCGTAAATTTACATCATAAAATAGTAATTTTAAACTTATATATCTACGGATTTGTTCGGAACCCTCGGTGCGCGAGTCAGACTCGCACTTGGCCGGTTCTTTTTTACTTTACCACTGGTTCGAAAAAAAACCTCTGACCTGGGAAGAACCAGTAAGAAACCTTTTATTTAAAAGCATATTTTACATTAATGGTAATTAGATACAAAATTTATTTTAGAAACAGCTTGGAAGCGTTCATTCCTCATTCCCAGGGAATAACCCCTCAACCATGTATTCATTTATACTATAATAACCCTTTTTATACAGTTTCAACTTAACAAAACATTTAAACTTGGTAATAGAGAGAGCCTGTACACTTTCCGGGACCTTGCCTGACAGATCTTCATAACACTCTCATAGGTGTGTGAAGTCTCCCAATTTGCATTGGGCCAGTATTGTTGACTATGGTCTATAACCTTTATTTGAGAGAAGACGTGCACTCAGTACAGGCGCGGTCGCAGCCTGAAATTTTGGAAAGAAAGAAAAACAAGAAAATAAAATATTTTAAGTAAATCAGACTTTATTGCACAACACACAATTTTATAGCACACATTATAAAACAAATGTAGATCTTCTATTTTTATTAGCAAATCAGGTGATAATATTTGAGACTTTTTTTTTAGTACGGACCTGTCCTTCCTATGGCTGCACGTAGACAGCGATGACCATCCCGCGTCTACGGGTGCCTCTATAGGTCTCATAGACACAGACCGACTCATCGACCACGTCCACATCCATTGCTATGCAGACGACAGCACTGGTGATGCCTTATACACCGGTCGTGCCAATATATCTCGGGAACACGTCGCCGTGTATCGGGACAAACTTGTGTCTGAAGTCGAGTTTTTGTTTAACAACGTCTCGGATTAAGGGCGACTAAATCTAGTCCAGTTCAATCCCCAGAAGTCACAAGTTTGCGCATTTATCGCTTAAAAGAATCCCTTTGTCGTATCTCCTCAGTTTTAAGGCACTCTTCTTGCTGCCTCAGCTGGCATCGCAATCCACGGTATCAACATATCGAATAGTGTGCTGTTTCGTGATTACCTGGAAGGGAAGGCCAAATTGACCTCAAAAAGCTTGGCGTGCTCAGTAGAATATTTCATGCCAGCACATCGCTTGCAACTTTACAAAGCGCAAGTTCGGCTCCGGTTCGGATATTCCATGTGATACTGTTCTCATCTCTGAAGCGGGGCAATCCAGTGCGGACTCCTTCCACTTGACAGCATCCAACGCAGAGCGGTTCGAATCGTCGACGACCAATTCTTTCTGATCGGCTCGAAATACTGGCGCTGCGTAGGGATGTTGCATCCCTTTGCATTTTCTATCGAATACACCACGGGGAGTGCTCTGAGAAATTGTTCGGAATAATTCTAGCCCCCAAATTTCACGAACGCACATCGTGTCAAAATTGCGCTTGGCGGTTCACGACTGCATTTTACTAGGAGTTTTCTTCCTCGTACAACTTCTCCGTGGAGTTGTTTATCACCGGCTATTTTTCCGGACCAATACGTCTTAGTCAGGTCACCAGGTGAGCCGCACGCTCGTTTATCCCCTCTTCTATATAAAAAAAGTGGTTGCTGTGGCCTATAGACACCTCTGTCCTCGTTTACGAATAAAATGCAGATATATTGTCAGCGGTGAGGTCTTATATGGAATGCCCCTTTTCCAGTAAAAAGGGTATCCGGTTCTCTACACTCACCATTCAAAACAGCAGCATTAAGTTGCTATTTTATGCTGGTATCTCTGAAAGCGTGGTCCTACCCGGGTCGAGCCGACCCAATCGTTCTTCAAATATACTAATAATATAGCTGTAGCATGGCTCAACCACGTATATTTTTATATTTATATTTTGGGTAGAGTTCATCGTCGTAAACTTCGATTGTAGAAACCACACACTTAGGAAATTTTGTATCAGTATTTTTCTTTGAGCTCTAGTATCCACTTTATTCTCTGTAACGAGAATGGCATCAGGAACACTCAAGAAATGGGAATAACATTATGATAGTTTCTTCCCGTTTAGATCTGATATATATTTAGATTTTGGCATTAAAATGCCTTTTTTATATGATATGGGTGACAAACGAGCACACAGTCCACCTGATGGTAAGTGGTTGCTGCGGCCCATAGACATCTACATCTATCCTCTATTACAATTCAAAATGTAGATGCGTTGTCACCCGTGAGGACTAAGATGGAATGCCTCATTTCCAGTAAAAAGGGCCTCCGGCCACCTGCACTCACCAAGCGAAACGCAGAGGTAAACCTCTACTTCACGCTGGTTTTCTGTGAGGTCGTGGTACCACCCCGGTTCGAGCCGGCCCATCCGTGCGACAGCAAAAGCTGACGCGTGGCTCTACCACTGTTTAAACCTAATCCGAACAGGTTCATCGCATCCGCAGAAAGTCGTTCCTGTAGGTCAGTCATTATTTAAAGAGGGCCAAAGAGCTCGCCGAGTTTGGGGCAGAAGTCGTCGTCGCCAAAATCCACAAGTTTGGATTAGAAATAGCGGCTCACAAGACCGAGGACCTATGGTTTCTTAAACTACAACACGGCAGGGAATCACCCGACTCGTGCTTCCGCGTAGGTGGGTCTGAAGTCTGAGTGGGGCGGTACATGAAGTACCTAGGCCTCTACTTGGACAGTCGATGGGGCTTCGAAGAACACTTCGAGCGCCTTGTCACCCGAATTGATAGGGTAGCGGGTGCTATGTATAGACTGCTGCCCAATCGAGGGGGACCAAGGAAAGAAGTGCGTTGTCTCTATGCAGGAGTGATACGGTCCGTAACCTTGTACGGGGCACCTGTTTGGGCAAAAAGGCTGGCCATCCAACGCTGTAGAGCTAAAATCTACAGGGTGCAGCGGAGGATGACCATAAGCCTCTGCGAGGATACCGCACGATATCCTTTCAGGCGGTGACTGTCCCCTTGACATACTACCAGACATGGATGCGAGGGTGTACGACCGAACGCATGTCCTCCGCCAGAGCATCGGGAGTGAGCCAGATGAGGTGTTCGAAGGAGTCAAGCAGCAGGAACGACTTAGCGCGTTCTTAACGTGGGGCGTTCGCCTATCTGACGAGCGTTATGCCAGCAAACGCGTTGTTGAACCAATCGTGCCGTACTTTGAAGCCTGGATGCATCGACGAACAGGAAGACTCACCTGCAGACTTACACAGATATTGACCGGGCAAGGGTGCTTCGCCGATTATTTGTGTAAGATTGGACGCGAAGCGACGGCGAACTGTTACCACTGCGAAGGGCAGGAACAGGACTCCGCATCCCATACGCTAGCAACATGCCCAGCGTAGGAACGGGAGCGGACGATCCTGGTAAGCCGGATTGGTCAGAACCTCTCCCTGCCAGCAGTCGTGTCGGCGATGCTGAGCAGGGACTCCGCGTGGAGGGCCGTAGCCGCCTTCTGTGAATCCGTTATGGTCTAGAAGGAGACTGCTGAGCGGTGTCGGGAGAGGACAGATCCCGCTCGGGGACGACACCGCCAAGGCGTTCGTCACGGCCCTCCCCTTGACGATGGTGTGCCCCTACCAGAAACGGGGCCTCGGGGGTTACGCGTGCTCGGGGCGGGGGCCCCGAGTGTCTAGTGATGTAACACCTGAGGAGGGCGGTGACTCGAAAATGGTCTCGAGCACCGTTATACCATTGCGAGATTGCTGGAGGTAGTAAGGAACGCCCTCGGGCCGCGCTTTAATAGAGCAAAACGAGAGCCCCCGGGTGCGTTCCGGGCGGAGATCCCGGGACCCCTCATATACGCTGATGGAGATCACCGTGGGGTTTTGGCCAGTAGAAGTCCGGCATAACCTTTCTGTTACCCCCCGCAGCAGAAGGTATCCATGAGGATTTCCCCACGATAAAAAAGGCCAGGCATTATGCTATCTATCCTTGATAATTATCGCGAAAATTCTGTCAGTAGTTTTTAGAAGATTTTGCAATTTGACGTGTACGATTTTGCGGGGGGGTGGGGGTCATTTGCCCTGTGACCCGCCCACCCTCGGACCGAAATTTGTAGTAAATTTAACCTTCAATTGATGTGAAGTGACTGCGTAATGATATCGACTGTCCCATTTCATCCCGTGGGTATTGTTAGAAATGACAGAGAGAAAGTGAAACAGGTAATGAGTAGCAACAATTTTCTATTAAAAGCTCCAGTAATAGTAAACCTGTGCTCGCCAACCTGTCTGCCAATTATGGCATGAGGCAGACTCTATACATAGAGAGAGAGAGACAATTTATGGTGGAGGCTTTTGTTCAGCAGTAGACTTCAAATAAGCTTTAATTAATTAATTCGGTGACTATATGAAAGACACCATTACATACCGTGGGCATCGTAAAATTTTGTCAGAATCTTCTATTATTTCTCATTATTCTGGGCTCTGATCACCTTTCGTTTCAGCGAGCGTTATCGAGCACTTAAACATATTGGCGCACCGTTTTCACGGACTTCACATGCCTATACCAGGTATATACATACATGTTCTTCACGGTATTTTTCTTTAGCACCTAACACTTGGTGTATCAGCAATTTAAACTGCAATAACCAATTTTATAAGTGTCCGCGTAGATCGAACCCGATTTCCTGCATACTATGAATAGAATAGAAAATAAATCACAAGCATACTTATTGAAACTTACCACTGCACTGGTTCGGGAAAAAAAAAGCCTCTGTTCTGGGAAGTACTAACAAGAAACCCAACGGGACGTTTTATAGCGGGAATATCTTATAAAGTTAAGTATAAAAACATATAAGAAGTAGCATGTAGCTGTTACCTAATTCCCAGGGGCTATTATCAATGATGTAGTCTTTATTAATATAATAACCATTATTAAACAATTTTCAATTTATATTTTTTTTAATATTTGATAGATAGGCAAATTTGCTAGAACTTTATTGTAAAATCGTTTACATTGCCTCTGAAGAAACTACTGACTCTTTGCAGTCTATTAACTGAAATGTACGGAGATTTCTTAACATTTGAGCTGTAGTGATTTTTTACACATAATGTACATACACCATAATAATATGTTATGATATGAGATCTTAAAATCTCAAGAGGGTCTACCTTTCTTTTTAGTTTTATGTAAAAGTCTATCAGATAGGTAATACAACGTTTTTACCTTCTAACAAAGTAAAGAAATGACTAATAAACATATTTAACAACCAAAAATATACGGCGTGTCATTTATCAAAGTACCTTTGAAAAACTCGAAAGCTTCCCGAATAATGAATATTCAATTACCTCTCGATTCAAGACAAGATCTAGATTTAATTAAAAGAAAAATAAGATTTAGTGAGGCAAATAATCAAGAAGCATTTTGTGCTCAGCTATAGCAAGCAACATGAATAATATATAATGAAAGTAGGTAAAAAATATGGTTGACCCTGCAGGCCATCTCTGGAACTTCCCACTTATTTTCGAGAGCAACGTTCGAAAACCTCTTTAATTTTTTTTTGGTTTTTATTTTTGAAAATCTTTGAAACAGCTCGACCAATTGACTTGAAATATAATTAGCTCGAAGTCTCAATGAACCCTTTCGATCGCCATGTCACCCATCTCGATCGGTTTGTTCGTTCTAAAGATATCGTACGACAAAATTTTATTTGCATACACACACACACACACACACACACACACACACACACACACACACACACACACACACACACACACACACACACACACACACACACACACACACATACACGGCCAGACGTCCAGACGGGAATAGTCGGAACGGCTTACTAGGACGTGAAAACGTGGAGATCTGATGAAAACTCGCATTCTCAAAATCTCAAAGATAACTTCCTACTTTTGAAAATTATTAACTTTCAAAGCGGGAAGTTAAAAGATATCAGCACAAACTGGTCGGCTTAAGCGGGATAGAACCAAGATCGTACAGAATATCAGTATAAAATAGCAAAGTAATGCTGCTGCGTTTTGTATGGAGGGAACCGGAATTCTTATTCGCATGTTACATGCTTTTGATTCTTAATCGAGAACAGAGTTCACATTCATCTTATATAGGCTACTGTCGTCGCAGTTTATCTTCTCACCCATTTTTAAAAATTTTGAGACTAAAGTGTGCAATCAGTTCATGTTGACAGTGATTACATTCGGAAAGACACGTGGCTCTTCATAGCTGGCAATTTGTAGAGACAATATCGCTCACTGAGCTGTGAGGAGTTTGTCTGCGTGATATTGTTTATAACAAAAATATCCGGAGTCGAACCAAAATAACTGAAGCCATGAGCCTTCTATATAGCTCGAAGAATCTCGAGTCGTAGCTTCATATCAATTAGCAAAGTGTAGGGACCCCCACTTGTGGTTGTTGTTGTAATGTTTGTAATCTGATCCAGCTGCATCCGATAATATGCTTTATGCAGAAAGTGGATAGATGTTGGTTGCTTGGCGCCGTGTTTTGTGTTAGTCATTAGATAGATCTATGTTCAGTAATGGACTTGTGATAAGATGTGATAATTAGTTTATAGGCTAAAAAATCCACTTACCATAAGGTGAAGTGTAGGTTGGTATATCACTTAGACTTGTAAAAATTCTAAATGCGTATATATACGCTATCGTTATCCAAAAGGTACGTTTTGTTTTGGCATAATTACAACTTTACTCAATAAATGTTTCCTAAAAGCTCAGTTTTACAATAATGACATTTTGAATTATGTGTCCTTCTCTACAAGACCAATTAGATATAAATTTATTTAACGAAGTGCTGAAGTGAACCGTTGATGCGGTCATTTAGGGAGGCGGACAAACGATATTGGATATCCCTCTACCATTTTATTCGGAAAGGATTAAAATTAATTGCTTTCGAATTTATGAGTCTGTATTGTTTTAGTTCAATTTGAATTTTATTTGCAAATTTTAAATCAATAATAAATCATATCATAAAGCACAAAATCACAACTACTTCGTGATTTTAATTAGTTTTAAAGTTTGAATTAACTAAGTTCGTTGTAATAAATGACCTGTAATTTATTATTCTGAAAATAGACTAGACTGACAGATTTCATTATAGTAATATCCTCTTCATTATTATCATATTTATTATCTCTTGCAGCGATGAATTTGGACTCTTAATTTTTCTAGCGCATTCTTGACACCCACCGTTCAACGCGCTCGGCCGAACTTCATCCCGTATCGCGCCGAGCCGAGTGCCATCTAGCGTCGATGCTTGACACTAGCGCTTTGCGCGAACAAACCCCCGTCCCGGACATAAGGATTTAGGTCCGCGAGCAAACCGGTCAGCGGGACAGGGTCGCGACGGCAAGTTGCAAGACCTAATCTACAACCAACTAGGCCACCTTAGGCGCCCCATCAGATCTTGCAACCCTAACCAACGCCTCAAAAATACAGCCCCAACGTGGGCTAGCCGGAGGGTTGAACTGGATGCCCTTTCTGGATATCGCAGCACATAAATAAGCCCTATTCCTAGACAGAAGTCCGATGACCTCCTTCAAACATCTATCTGCGCTCCTATGATTAGTTCCGCAAGCCGACCGGATCAGGTCTGCAAACAGCGACGCGACACGAAGCGGCCCAGAGGGACGTCCTAAGCTTCGGTGCAGAAAACACCCCCAAATTCCCCATGAACGTCGTCAGTGGAGAGCCGAACGGAACGCACAGATAGTCCTTAGTATGAATTTTCAAACAAGTAGGCCTAACCAAGCCATCCACCATATAATCATTTACCAAATTGTGCGAAAGCTGATTTCCATCTGATAATCTTCAAACCAGATAGCCCTTTGGGCAGGTAGTCCTATGCTCATATTTCAACTAATTTTTCAAAAGCATCAATGTTCAACTACAGAATTAATTAAAAGAAAGTAATCACCGATGCACATAGGTCAACTTGACAAATTAAACAAAACAATAAACGTAAGAGACAGCCCTATTTCTCATTTAAATATCTTAGACAGTGCCAACAAAATGTAAACCAAAAGAGAATTAACTCTTATTCCCTTCGGCTCAAATAGGGTTATCTAATTTCAACCTTCCTTATCACAAAGCTAAATGATTAAACACTATCACAAATCATATACATAATTTTCAAAATAGCGCGTCATTCAATTTCAAATGAATTCAAACTTTCCTTTCAGTAAACAGACGCAACAATCAAATACAATTACAAAGCATACGCACAAGCATTCAAAAGGGCACACAATTTAATCTCAATTTTCCGTGCAACAACAAACGCAGTGATCAAATATATTTACAAAACATATGCAGCAGCATTTAAAGGAGTATTTTAAATTCAATTCTTTTAATCACAACCGCTACAATATGAATTTCGCGGAAAACCCAAAAGCATTTTTAGTTTTAATTAAAAAAAAATTAACTAAGTGCTCGTCCAAACCAAATCTAATAGCCCTTGAGAGCGTGATTCAACGCTCCAGGGGGCCCTAATCTTCCCACCACCAAGTGGATGCCATACCGCGTGAACCCGAGACCAATAGAACGCAAACCGCTAACAGTCGCCACTCGGGTTGTACGCCTTCACCGAGGCCGTCGCCAACAGAACATTTTGACAAGTGGACTGTTGACGGCTTAAGGCTCAGTGGAGGCGGCCGTGGTGGGAGCTAAGGCAGCAGCTAGCTAGGGCCGCCTCCATCAAATGGGGTACAGTGGTACACCATTCGCGGCCACTCAGCTTACGGGAGTGAGAAGGGTCCAGCAGACTGATGAGTGGCCGTGAAGTTCCTCTCCACACGCTGAGGGGGGGCGATGATACCCCCGCCCCTGGGGGAATTACCCCCCGACTGGTCGGGGGAGGGACCCCTTTCAAACCTAGGGGCCTGGTGGCTAGCCGGCGGGCGCCGAGCGTCGCCCGTCAGAGGGCGTGGCGGAGCGCCCCCGCCCGTGGGGGTCGAAGGCCTGGCAGCGCCCAGAGAGGAGACGCCGTTCGCACCTAGGCACAGTACGGCATATTAATTGCCCTAGCAATACAGACAGGGCCGCCGGTGCGGACAGTCTCGCTGGAAGTGCCCTTCCAAACATGAGTAGCACCAGCGGCGCTCATTGGCGATAGTTCGCCTCGCCGGAACCGGCTTACCTAATAATTTCGGGAAAGACGTTACCCGGTGATCAAATGCTCGACAATAGGAGCAGGGAGGGGGGGGATTGACGACGACTTGGCCGGCGGATTCCGCCTCTCACTGGGCACGGCTCGTAAGTCGTCGACGGTGCCCGCCGCGTGCTCGATTTGTCGGCACTGCTCCTCCAAAAACCCCAGCAGGTCATAGAAGGTCGGAATATAGGAGGCCTCGTCCCCGCCGTACCTCTCCTCAAAATGTATTCTAAGGTAGAGAGGTAGGCGGGACAGCACGATGCGGAGCAACAAAAAGGCCCATTCGCCCACTGGTAAATCAAGCCGCCTCAACGTATTACAGGCCACCAAGACTGGATCCAACAGGTCCGGACGTAGTCTGGCCCAGTCACTCAGCAGCGGGAGGCTCAAAAGCTGCTTAACATGTTCGTCCGCAATTCGCCGGACGTAGGCGTATCTTCTGGCTAGGAGGTCCCGAGCAGTCTGTTAGGCAACGTCCGACAATCTCAAATGGCTGATAACGCCCAGGGCGTCCCCCTCCAGTGAGTCCAGGAGGTACGCCATCTTTTGGCTCGGGGTCAAGTCACTCCGGGCGTCCACTAGGCCGTCGAAAAGCCCAACAAAGGTCAGCCATTCGGAAAGGACCCCGGAGAAGCTTGGCAAGTCCAGAGTTGGGAGTCGTCCCAATAGCTCCGGCTGAGGCTGCTTCCGGAAGGACTCGGGCAGGCCACTCGTCCGAGCTTCACGCGCCTTCTCGGCATACCTGCCTTCAGTCTCGATCAACTCGTCCGTAAGCGAAAAGAACTGCTCGTAGTCTGCGAAGCAAGAGTCCAGGAC
Source organism: Parnassius glacialis (assembly GCA_033319125.1). NCBI lineage: Eukaryota > Metazoa > Arthropoda > Insecta > Lepidoptera > Papilionidae > Parnassius > Parnassius glacialis. Next base: position 1,661,257 of record JAVANC010000026.1, read on the forward strand.
TCCCTTTTCCACATCCGAATCCTCGAGCTCAGCGTAAGCCTCCTCCATTGCAACCCTTCGAGCATCGACCTGCTCGAACCGCTTCATCAAGTTCAACCGGTCAACCTATCAAAGCTTGGGCGCTGGCGGTCCAGCGTAACTCAGTCCAAAGGCAACGGATTAGTGTATCTTGGGCGAGGACATCATTACTAAATACAAATTACAACGCGGCTTGAGCACAATTACAAAAATAACAAATGACAAATACAAAAACCAACAGCTAACAAATGCAGTTCCTATCAAATCGAGTTGAATAGAAATTCTCACAAATAAGAACCGCTACTTATCAAACCAAATACAAGTTAGTACAAAAGAAAAGACACAAATCAAATTAACAAATAACAAATACTAGTGCAATCAAATCAAGTTAAATTCAAATTACATAAATACAAATTACTACTCATTAGTTCAAATACAAATTACAATACGAAAGATACATAAACGAAGATACACATCAACAAAAAATGATCAACAAAAAATGCCTAGCTCGGAAATCGACCCTTCGATAAGTAATCCACTACAACTATCCGACAACGATAATTAACCGATTACGTAAAAATAACCATCTATCTACATGAAGCAAACTCCCGCTTGCGCACTAACCGGGCGCGGCTTTTCAAATTTACCCGCAAACAACAAACAAGCAAGCCACAAAAGATAAGAATTTTATTATTACGTATATAATTAAAAAAATATATATTTACGTATTACAGACGGGCGTGATTGTAGACACAAAATTAAACCAATCAACCCAACGCTCCCTGCCACCAAAATTGTTTAATTTTTATCAAACACTATGGTCGGTGGATCGACCGGGAATCGATCCCGGAACCACGCTCTGCTACCAAATGTTACGGCCAGCAGGTGCTTATCCCAGGAATAGGGCCCCCGCGGGCCCATAGACGGAGAACCTACAAGCAGATGCTGGTCGGGCCTGCTACAGGCCAAGGTGAAAAGTTTCTAATTACAATAAACAATTAGGGGGGAGCGTTACAAACTAATAAAGGGAGCTTACTTACCTCTATCCAAGGCGACTGGTCCCTCAGGATTCGGTCAGGTCGCATGTGGATGTATAGTGCTAGGAAAGTAATGGTCAGTGATGTGTATCTGGGTGTGGCTGGTAGTGTTATTGACCTTATTAGACCGTTACTCTCTGCAGCACTTCGGCCCTCAGCATCTCTCCAAACTACGGTCTCCTTCTGCAGTCACTTTCTTCGTTTTCTACGATGACAGTTCTTTGACTCTGCCGTACGATCAACCACCCCACAGAAGCCACTAACTGTCGCTTGTCATAAATCTTAACACGCGCGACCGGATCAAAGGTCACTACCGTTCCGCGTGGCAACAGGTATTTCTAGAACATCAAATGCCGCACTAGTAACTAATACAGTCGAATCCACTTATACGGACTCAGCGTTAAACTCAAAAGTCCCGGGTGACGCCCTCAGCAAAGAATACGCGCTACAATTCCCAGTCAGAATATTTACTATACGCGCCTATCATGACGAGCTCCCGACAAAATAGACCGCGTGCTATCTCTCGCAGCGATGAATTTGGACTCTTAATTTTTCTAGCGCGTTCTTGACACCCACCGTTCATTGCGCTCGGCTGAACTTCATCCCGTATCGCGCCGAGCCGAGTGCCATCTAGCGTAGATGCTTGACACTAGCGCTTTGCGCGAACATACACCCTTCAGCACAAAAGTACAATCTGCCACTCTGCTTTGCGTATGTGGACTATGAGAAAGCCTTTGATGCCGTCGAAATTTGGGCGGGGCTACAGTCCCTTCAGCGGTGCCAAGTTGACTATCGGTACATCGAGGTGCTGAAGTGTTTGTGCATTAGGGCTGCGATGGCTTTCCGAGTACAGAACCAGCGTACGAAACCTATCCTATTTCAGAGAGGTGTAAGACAGGGTGACGTCCTATCCCCGAAAATATTCACCGCTGCATTGGAAGAAGCTTTCGAGCTACTGGACTGGAAAGGATACGGTATTAACATCAATGGCGAGTACATTACTCACCTTCGATTTGCCGACGATATAATCCTTATGGCAGAATCGCTGAAGGACCTAACCACTATGCTCAACGACCTTAATAGTCTCTCAACGGATAGGTCTTAAGATGAACATGGACAAAACAAAGATCATGTTTAATGTTTATGTCACACCTATGCTGGTAATGTCTATGTCACACCTATGCTGGTAATGTCTATGTCACACCTATGCTGGTAGTTGTTAAGAGCACTTAGCTCAAAGTTGTTGACGAGTATGTGTACTTGGGACAAATAGCCCGACTAGGTAAGTCCAACTTCGACCGAGAGATCAATCGACGGATTTAACTCGGTTGGGCAGCTTTCGGGGAATTACAGCACATCTTCTCGTCCGGTATACCTCAAAACTTGAAAACGAGACTATACAACCAGTGCATGTTACCAGTGATGACTTATGGAACTGGGACGTGGTACTTCACTGCTGACCGGTTGAGGAAGCTCAGGGTTACTCAGCGAGCTATGGACGGAGCTATGCTTGGATTTTCTCTGCGTGATAAATTTAGAAATGAGGATATTCGCAGTAGAACCAGAGTGACCAACATAGCCCAACGGTAAGCTGAAGTCGCCGGCCATATAGCTCCAAGAACCGACAACCGATGTGGAAAAATGTTCTCGAGTGGCAGCCTCGTACCGGCAAACGAAGTGCAGGGCGTCCCGCCACTAGATGGAGTGACGACCTGGTAAGATATGCAGGAAGTCGATGGATGCAGGTAGCTTGGGACCGTGTTTTGTGGCATTCCTTGTGTGAGGCCTATTTCAGCAGTGGACTTGTGAAGAGCTGTTATATGATGATGATGATTATAATATTAGATTGAAAAGAATAAACGTATAATTAAGTAATTTAAATAATAAGTATATTTTTTTCAATCCATGAGAAAAACATCAAACTCTTCTATTTTCAGAGGCACGAAAGTTGTGCCAATTTCATTCTGTTGAGTAAAATATTTTTACGGGTTTTATCGAGTTTAATTTTTTAATTTCTGACGTTCCGAGACACCCGAAAGTTTTTTTTATGTTGTATTAAATGTGTAGTGTCGCGTAAACACAAGAAATCATTATCAGCTGTTGTCAATATCTTAAAGTGCGAAATAAACTTAAAAAAACAACCGCATGAATAATTGCACAACCTGAACGCGAAGTGAGAAATATTTGCAGTAAACTGTCAATTTGACAAGGTCACGCTACACAAGGCATTGTAAAAATTCCAATAAATTCTATATCGTCCTTTGGGTTTCGTAAGAGATGACATTGGGAAACTTAAACAGGAGATGAGATTTAATAACAACTCAAAGTACTAAACAATTGTGGTTGCTAACTCACCTGTCAAGCGTGGTAACTGTGGAAATATAGAAGGGATATTAGACAAACTGTAGGGGATGCCTATGTTCAGAAAGTAGTAGAAAGTTAATAGACTGTAATGAATGCTAGACTGAATACATTTAAAATCCTTCCTGATTGTTTGCAAAAGAAGTTAAAAAGTTACGTTGGTTTTAGTTATTGCTGGTTCTACCCAGGACAGAGGATTTCTTCGAACTAGTGGTAGCTTAAATGACGTTGTTGTTCGGTTTTATTCGATTAAATGATTAACAAATCAAAATTATAGAAAACTGTGGCTGCTTACTTGCTGGCCAAGCGTGATAACTAAAGCAAAATCTATAGAAGGCATAGGCTTTCTATAGATTTTGCTTTGTACATAGTTCAGCAGTAGACTTTTACAGATTGTAATGTAAATGTAATTGATCCACAATATGTTTATAAGTGGAAGTTGAAACAGTTGTAGTGTAGCAATAGTTGTACTTGTTGTAGCATATTTTTCCGTACGTTACGGACGCAATGAAAACCTGTTTCGTGGAAAATAACACGCAATTATGCTGAGCGTAGTCCTGTTATATTAAGCCCGCGCGCATAATAAAGCTTATGATTGCATTGCTTCCAATTTATTAAGGATTTAGTTTTTTTTTAGATCTGTAGTTATAAGTTGTTTAGTCTCAGATATCTTTTGTAACACGTGTGTTAGTATTTGTTGAAGTAATTAAATTTTCTTCTTTTGTCTCTTTCTTTCTTTTGGATGGAATTTACGGAGTACGAAAAGGAAACACTTATTAATGAAACTGATGCTATTATTTAAGTTTTTCAATACGTGTTTTGGAATTAGAATCGACAACTTAATCTAATGGTCGTTTTGTATAAGAGAAGTTATGTTAAACGAGCGATACAATATCAGTCGGCAAGGGTCACCAATGTAATATAACTGACTAGTGTGACCGAAAAACTTATTGAACACGACAACAATAGAAGTAATAGCATCGTCCCTTTATCCGGGGCAGGGAAGGCCAGATTTAAAAATTTCCTGTTTCCTGCGGCCCATAGACATCTACATCTATCCTCTATTATATATATTAAATATATTACAAATCGAAATGTATATGCGTTGTCACCCGTGAGGACTAAGATGGAATGCCTCATTTCCAGTAAAAAGGGCTTTTTTTATGTATATATAACATATTTCTTTATATGTTTTATTATTTTATGACAGAACTAAGGCGAAGTGGCTTGGCAATGATTCGCAGCGCTGAGTAATGAAGGTTTGAATCCCGCAGGAAGTATTTGTATGGCGTACAAACAACTGTTCCCGGTTTGGTTGTTTGACCTTGTGAAATTTATGTATGCAAATTTAGGTATACATTCGAGGGGAGGTCAAAAAGTTCGCGGAACGACAGGGAAGGATAATGAAATGAAGCATTAAATTATTTTTCCTTTTTAAATGTATTCTCCTTCAACCGTGATACATTTATTAGATCTGTCAAATAACTTATCAATACCGTCTAAAAAAAAAGATTTGTCTTGGGTTGACGCCCAAGACAAATCTTATATATATATATATATATATATATATAGGCCAAAATTTTATAAAAAAATATTTGACACTGAATGGTTGTCACACTTGTTTTCACTTTTTTATTGAAGAATAAAAATGAAAAACAAGCACACAGTCCATCCGGTGGCAATTGGATTGTGCGGCCCATAGACATCTACTTCTTTGCTCGATTAAGAATTAAAATTAATATGTTTTGTCACCCCTGAAGACTAGAATGGAATGCCTCTTTCGTCGAGTGAACTTAGGCTAATAGCAGAATAATAACATGTTTAGTTTGGTAAATGTTTATTCAGGTTTTTTCTTCACTGTCAAAATACTTTACAAAATTTAGCATCAAATTAGACTCTAGGGAAATTACAGATAATGCTTCAAGTACATTGGGTTTCAAATCATTTAAGAACGACATTTATCCAGCTACATAATATGAATTGCACCTTGGCCAATTTCCTATGGCGTTTCTCAAAACGATTTCGAAGGGGAAATTCTGTTTAATGATTGGTAGTGTATGGTAAAATATATCAAAAATGGTATATACACTATACGCGAGGTGAATAAATAAGCATTTTACAAGAATGCGAATTTTAACTTGCCTATATTTTAAGAGAAAATTGCAAATTTTACGGCCTTAATATACGAGTACGTTCTACAGCTATTCATACTCTCCTACATTACATCTTTGCAGTTGATATAGTTTAAGAAATAAATGAATAAGTTTAAATTGGTTTAAGAGTCACTCCATTTTATGAAGATTATTTTTGAAGCGAAAACTTCTTTAGAATCAAAGAGGTACTAAATAGAGACAAACATATACATATATGGGAGAATAAGATAGAATACAGTTTCCTATTTATAGGAGAGAGGGCAAACGAGCATGCGGTTCACCTGATGATAAATGACTACCGCCGCCTATGAACAACTGCAACACCAGGGGAATTGCAGATGCGTTTTAACCGAATCAGATCAGTACGTTGCAATGGTTTTTGAGAAATATTTTACTGATATTCCGATATTAACCACTAAGTCACTGAATTCTTCTCCTGTGGTCGCCGAATCATTACTTAAACAAAATGTAAATGCGTGTACAAAGAATTTTACATTTCATAAAGTATCATCAAAAGATATTGTAAAATATTTTAAAACTATTGATGTAAGAAAACTGCGGATCTGTGAGGGATTTCCGTTAAAGCTATTGCGTCTATAATAGATACAATCGCGCCTCATTTACCTACTATTTTTAATACTAGTATCGAATATGGTGTGTATCCTGATTTAATGAAGTATAGTAAAGTAATACCTTTATTTAAATCTGGTAGTACATTAGACCCCGCCAATTTTAAACCTATTTCTGTACTACCAACACTTAGTAAGATTTTTGAAAAATTATTCTTCATCAAATGTTAAATTTCTTTAATATAAATAATTAACTTTATAAAAATCAATTTGTTTTCACAAGGTGCCGCTCGGCAACTGATGCCGGTGTTGAGCTGATTAAATATATATTTAATGCATGGGAGAATTCACAAGATGCTTTGGATATATTCTGTGACCTATCTAAAGCCTTCGATTGTGTTCACCATGAAACATTAATCAGGAAACTTCAATACTACGGTGTGAGTGATGCTCTTTAATAAATTATTTCATATTTAAGTAAGAGACCGCAAAAAGTTGTCATATGAGTTCTTCCGGTTCGATGGTACAGATGGGCTTGCCTCAAGGCTCAATTCTCGGCCCCTTTCTGTTTCTTGTATACATTAATGACTTACCTTACATAGTAGAAGATAACCATGATATAGTATTATTTGCAGTTGACACTTCTTTAATTTTCAAATTAAGTCGACAATTGTTTAAATATGACGAAGTAAATAATGCTATATCTAAATTAGTAAATTGGTTAAATGTTAATAATTTGCATTTAAATGGTACTGAAACAAAATGTATGAAATCCATGACTCCAAATGTCAAACAATTAAATACTAATGTAATTTTAAATGGGGAGAAACTGAGTCTTGTAGTTACCACCATTTTTCTTGGTATCACACTAGACGCGAAGCTTCAATGGAGCCCCCATATATCAAAACTAGCAAGCATACTTAGTTCTGCAGCATATGCCGTATAAAGATTAGTCTAACTAGTGTTGAAACAGCTAGACTAGTTTACTTTAGCTATTTCCATAGCATAATGTCGTATGGTATTTTGCTATGGGGACACGCAGCCGACACTGAAATTATATTTGTTTTACAGAAGAGCGCCATAAGAGCAATTTATGACTTAAAGCCTAAAGAGTCGCTGCGACAAAAATTTAAGGAAATTAATATTTTAACTTTGGCTTCTCAATACATTTATGAAAATGTAATGTACGTACACAAAAAATAAAAGTAGTTTTACAAAAATAAGTGATATTCATTCTGTAAATACTAGGAACAGACACAAGCTAGTAGTACCAGTTACTCGACTCCATCGAGTCAGTAATTCATTCTTGGGGCGATGTATACGCTTTTACAACAAAATTCCAGAAAATATACAAAATTTGACCTGCTCAAAGTTTAAAAACTTTATTAAACTAAGTTTGTATAAAAAGGGTTATTATTATATTAAAGAATTTATAGATGATAATAACCCCTGTAAATGAGGTGATCGCTACCAAGCTATTTCTAATTTGTTGTGTTGTTAATTTGTGTAACATATGTGGTTGTAAGCTGTTATTTAAAAAAAAGTCCCGCTGGGTTTCTTGCTGGTTCTTCCCAGGATAGAGGTTTTTTTTCGTACCAGTGGTAATTATACAAAAGAGTGACTTTCAATAAGTATTATTTATAATCTATATTGAATAAAAAAGTTTCTGTTTCTATTTTTGTTTCTGTTGCCGGCATGTATAGGAATAAATGAATATTTAATTGTAATTATGTAACCTATTTTCGGGCCTTTAATATTCCTTAGTACACTCAAAAAAATCAAAAATTTTACTTTTATACTGACTTAAAAAAGGCGCCGATAATCAATTCGACTGCATGTTTTTTTATGTGTGTTAATTCATAACTTTGTACTGGGTGAACCGATTTCCATGATTATTTTTTTATTTGAAAGCTGGTGCTTCCGTAGTCACTGCCTACCCATTTGGGCTTCCATCCACACATCCGGCATCTGGACTTCCATTTTCCACGATCCTGACTCACCTCTGTCTTCTCCTTTACATCCATATACCTACTCATATATGTTCGCCGGTTAAAGGCACTCTTAATCTGGACCATCTTCAATTTCCATAAACTTTTGTTTAGGGCGTCCCATCACGACGTTGCCGCTTCTACCAGATAATTATGCTATGTCACTCTTTTCTTATTCATTCTTTCTACATGATCAAATCACCGAAGCATTCCTTTCTTAATTCTGATAAATAAATATTAATAAATAGTAAATATAAATAATAAAAATTGTCACAATTACTGAAATATTTAAGTGTTAACCAGCCATGCTACAAATTCTAAGATTAAAATAATTAATCTATAAATAAAAAATAAGCGCCAAATTCAAAGTAAAAAAAAAAAATTTGCATAATACCTTCAGAAGTCGGTGCTAAGACGTAGTATATGGAAGTTTTTACTTGGTAGAGCCATGCTGCAGCTATACATGTTTGTAGCACGAATGGGTCGGCTCGACCGGAGAAGGACCACGCTCTCACAGAATACCAGCGTAAAATAGCAGCTTAACGATGCTATGTTTCGTATGGTGAGTGTAGAGAACCGGAGACCCTTTTTACTGGAAACGAGGCATTCCATCTAAGTCCTTACGGGTGACAACGCATCTGCATTTTGATTCGTAATCAAAGATAGATGTAGATGTTTATGGGCCACAGCAGCCACTTACCATCAGGTGGACTGTGTGCTCGTTTGCTACCCTTATCCTTTAAAAAAATTTCAAAGCCCCGATTTCCGAAGCTATTATACGAAAATTATTTTACTCCTTTTAGTTCTTTGAAGATGGCTTTTATGTGTTATTAACAGTAAAATTTCTGACCCTTTGGAGTGTACTAAGTAATATTAAAGGCCCGAATATAGGTCAAATAATTACAATTAAATCTTCATCTGCTAATATGGTTTGCCCATGTCGAGGGAATGAATGAAAGTTTTTATGGGGTAGACATAGGCGGACGTTTCTAGACCAAATTAAGGAGGTCTTGAAAAAGGGCCAGGTCAAGATTACCCCAAACCGAAGAGCATGTATGAAGGAAATAATGAAAGTGGACGAAGCGAAACAAGTATGTAAAGATCGTAGCAAGTGGAAAGATACTCTGCCTACCCCTACGGGAAAGAGGTGTGATTATATGAATGTATGTAAATTTTCATCTCCTAGTTTTTCGTCCTTAAGGGTATTTTTTTCTTTATATTGGATCACTCCTGGAGTATGTTTAACCTATTTAATAAATAAAATCTTTAAGATCCTTCTCATTCTATAAAAAAGCTAACAAAATCTATACATATAAATAAAATTGAAGTGTCCGTCTGTAATATCGAAATAACTGAGTGATATTGCAGTTATTTTCATGCCATTAACACACGAATAACCATTTTAAAATTTTTGTCTGTCTGTCTGTCCGGGCTAATCTTCAGAATGAGTGAACAGATTAAAATGAAACTTTACGAACGAATGGAGATCAATACGAAAAGTTATCTTTTATCTTAAAAAATTAAGATTTTGTTTGAAAAAATTAACATTGTAAAATAAATGCTCTTTGACTATCTTAAATCGTATTCAAGCGAAGTGAGGTCGGGACGTTAGTAGATTATATTTATTTATAATAAAAGACTATCAGTAGAATTACTTGAATAATACTGAAGCCACTCTAATTTGTGTGAGCTCATCAGGCATATACAATTATTAAGTAAGATCCAACACGAAAGCTTACCCAGAATAAATTATGAGTGATCGTCTCGTACGAGATAAAGTAAATTGGAACACAAATTGCGTTTGAAATTAATGACGATATATTCAACATGAGGCTTACACACAATCCATTTAACTTACTGGTATCATTGTGATACCCAAAAGCCGAAGTTAATATGTATGCGATAGAATGTGAACAAACATTACAATGTAATGGTTTTACCGATCGTATGAATACATGTGTCATAATAGTTTAGTTTGATGACAAAAACATTTTTTATGAAATAAGGGGAAACAAACGATCACATAGTCCAATTGGTGAATAGTAGATGCTATAGCCCATAGACATAATCTATCATATACATTAAAATGCAAATATGTTGTCGACCCTGTGGACTATGATACAATGCTTGATTACCAGCAAAAATGGGCTCCAGTCCTCCAGTCATACACTAACTGGTATTATATAGTATATTATACATTAAGTGCTATAAAACATTAAGTTAGATAAGATAAGATATGTATTTCTTCATAACATTTATTAGTCACATAAATATTATTAGAGTTTAAAAAAACAATAGACTACACTAAACCTGATGGTAAGTGGCTACTGCAGTCCATGGAAACTTACTGCGAATTTCAAACAAAGAATTCTACAGAAAGTGTGTCTCCTCTGTTTACTTAGGTGTAATACTTTACAGCCGGTAATTATATTACTCTTTACAGCCTGAGTATTAGATACGAAAGAAGTCCTAATACCTAGTACAAAAACCAACTCTGAAGCGATTATTGCATTTTCATTGATTTTTAATACGTTTGACGAATTTCAGATTATTCTGACGTTTTATGATCGAGCTAGTGCTGCTTGCTGACTATAAAATAAAATATTAAGGTGAGCGCAAATGTCCTGAGCTATACATCTTTTGGTAACAACAAGCGATCCACCCCGGCTTCGCACGGTTGTTTTCTGTATCTCATCAACAACGCCACATACTGGGTCCAATTGTAAATCTAAAACATTCTCTAATCAACCAAATAACACACACAAAATTTTATCAAAATCGGTCCTGCAGGTCAGGAGAACTACACGCGGATGGAAGAATTATAAAATTAATAATATGCTTGTATTATAATACATATAAACCTTTTTCTTGAATAATTCTGTCTATTGATGAGTAAATAAAAATTTCTAAGCGTACAGAGGTGACTTTGTTTTAGAGTATGTAGCGATACTTAACCAATTCACATTGTTATAAACGATACAGAAACAATGTCAGCAATGTCGCTTACACCGCTACACAATGACATAAAAAGCATAAATCGCGCTATCGGAGTCTCTGCACAACCCTGCAGAGTTGCGATCGCAGCTCGAACTGAACACCTTGCACGTCGGGATTTTTCACAATTTCTATCTGCAACCAAAGCATTATCAGTAACGAACAATCCAAAATATAATTTTATAGATAAAAATTTCTCATGTTATACGTTTGGTTTTTTATAAAATGTGACAAACAAGAACATAGTCCACCTAAACGTAAGGATGCTGTGCTACGTTTTTCCTGGATTAAGGATCGTGAAGCAGATGCGTTGTCATCACTGAGGACTAAGATGGAATGCCTCAATTCGAGTAAAAAATGTCTCCGGTTCTCAGTTTTTTTTTTATTCAGGAAGATGCCGTTGTTGTAGTTCAGTTTGCTCTGTCGCCTCTTATGACAATAAGAATATAATATACTATGACATTAAGACTAAAACACCTCAACATAGTATAAAATAAAGTCGCCTCCCAGCCGTCTGTACGCTTACATCTTTTAAATTACGCAATAGCTTTTGATGCGATTTTAATTAATAGAATAATTTAAGAGAAAAGGTTGTATGTTATAATACGTGCATATCAATAATAATATGTATAAATAAAATAAAATTGAAGTGTCTGTTTGTAATTTCAAAATAATAGCTTTTAATAAATGCAAATGGAATGTATATACGGTGCTTATAACAAAAACACAACTGTTAAATTTTTGTCTGTCTGTCTGTATATCGGTCTGTCTTTTTGTTCCCGATAAACTCCGAAATAGCTTGACCGATTTTGACGGGACTTTCACTAGCAGATAGCTGATGTTATAAGGAGTAACTTAAGTTACTTTTATTTTAGAAAAATAATTAGGATTCCGCGCAAAATAATTAAAACCCTAAATTACACGCGGGCGAAGTCGATTGCCGTGTAGTGGCGGTCAAGAATATCCACTACCCCATATCTTCCCGTGGGTGTCGTAAAAGGCGACAAAGGGAAACAGGCAAGAGATGGGCAGCAGCATCTTCCTGATAATAGCCAAAATTATAGTAAAAAAAACTGCGGTTGCCAACCCGCTCGCCAAGCGTGGCAACTATGGCAAATACCCCCTAATGATCAAAACAACACACAGACGGCCCCCAGTCCCCGGCGGCCCCGCAATTCCTGGCTACGGTGGCGACCATGGTAACGGCGGGGCAGGGGGTGCTAAGAATCTCCGGTGGAGGTTCGGTTGCCACCTACGACGACTCGACCTGGCAACATACAACGCACGCACCCTGAGGACTGACGAGAAGATTGTGGAGCTGGAAGAAGAGATAGACAAGTTGCGCTGGCATATTATAGGATTATCTGAAGTCCGAAGAGAGGGGGAGGACACGGTAATCCTCGAATCCGGCAACTTGCTCTATCACCGGGAGGGCGACCATCTGGCCCAAGGAGGAGTCGGATTTATCGTCCACAAGTCTCTCGTTAACAACGTTGTAAAGATCGGGAGTGTGTCGACGAGGGTTGCGTACCGTATACTCAGAATCACCAAACGGTATTCGCTGAAGGTCATACAGGTTAACGCACCAACCTCGGCACACCCCGATGAGGAGGTGGAGGAAATGTATGAGGATATCTCTAGAGCCATGCATTCCTCCAAAACCCACTATACGGTGTTAATGGGAGACTTCAATGAAAAACTAGGCACAAGAGAGAACGGTGAGCTGAAAGTAGGGAAATTTGGAATAGGGCAACGGAACCCAAGGGGCCAGCAGCTGGACGACTTCATGGAGAAACAGGGACTCTTTATGATGAACTCTTTCTTCAAGAAGCGGCCGCACAGGAAGTGGACCTGGTCGAGCCCCGTCGGTTCGACAAAAAATGAGATTGACTTCATTATGACGACCAGACGACAACTGTTCAGTGATGTCTCAGTGATCGCGAGGGTGAAAACCGGCAGCGGTCACCGAATGGTTAGAGGCACACTTAACCTAAATGTTAAGTTGGAGAGGTCTCGTCTAATGAAGTCAACGCTCCGTCCCCCTCGTGCTCTAATCCAAAGTCCCGAAACCTTTCAGCTCGAGTTAGGAAACCGTTTTCAGTGCCTAGAAGACTGGAATGAAGTGGACGATATGAATGACAAGCTCGTGGAAACTGTCCATGCGGTCGGAGCTAAGTTCTGCAAAACCCGCCGCAGAAGAACACAAAAATTCTCCGATCACACTCTTAATCTCATGGCTGTTAGACGGGAGATGAGGCTACATTCTTCAACAGATTTGACAGCATACAGGCAACTGAACAGACAGATCTCCAAATGCATGCGGCGGGACTTACGCAACTTCAATACAGCTCATATTGAAGAAGCGATCGAGCGGAACCAAGGCTCTAAAGTCTTTGCCAGAGACCTGTATGCCAGAAAGAGCCAATTGTCAAAGCTGAAGACTGAAAGTAGCAACATCGTTTCCGGGGCACCTGAGATTTTGAGTGAGATTGAGAGGTTCTATGGGCAGCTGTACACGTCATCGTTGGAGCAACACGCAAGTGTGAGTAACGATCCAAGAGCGAGTCTTATCCGACACTATTCCGAAGATATCCCGGACGTCAGTCTGAGCGAGATTAGAATGGCTCTCCAGCACATTAAAAACGGCAAGGCCCCAGGCGAGGATGGGATTACAGCGGAGCTTCTGAAAGCGGGTGGAAGACCGGTACTTGAAGTCCTTCAGAAGCTCTTTACTTCCGTCCTCCATGGTGGTATTACACCGGAGGCGTGGAGCAGAAGTGCGGTGGTCTTGATCTTCAAAAAAGGTGACAACGCTCTCTTGAAGAACTACAGACCGATTTCCCTTCTGAGCCGCGTCTACGTGCTGTTTTCGAGAGTCATTAGGAATCGTCTCGCGCGCAGACTGGACGACTTCCAGCCTCCCAAACAAGCCGGTTTCCGAAAGGGCTGTAGCACCATAGACCACATACATACCCTACGGCAAATTGTACAGAAATCCAAAGAGTACAATTTGACACTATGTCTGGCGTATGTGGACTATGAGAAAGCCTTTGATTCCGTCGAAATTTGGGCGGTGCTGCAGTCCCTTCAGCGGTGCCAAGTTGACTGTCGGTATATTGAAGTGCTAAAGTGTTTGTACAGGAGGGCTACGATGGCTATCCGAGTACAGAACCAGAGTACGAAACCCATCCAACTGCAGAGAGGTGTAAGACAGGGTGATGTTATATCCCCGAAACTCTTCACCGCTGCATTGGAAGACGTTTTCAAGCTTCTGGACTGGAAAGGATACGGTATTAACATCAATGGCGAGTACATCACTCACCTTCGATTTGCCGACGATATAGTCCTTATGGCAGAATCGCTGGAGGACCTAAGCACCATGCTCAATGACCTCAATAGTGTCTCCCAATGGATAGGTCTTAAGATGAACATGGACAAAACAAAGATCATTTTTAATGTCCATGTCACACCTATTCCGGTAGTTGTTGGGAGCACTAAGCTCGAAGTTGTTGACGAGTATGTTTACCTGGGACAAATAGTCCGACTAGGTAAGTCCAACTTCGACCGAGAGGTCAATCGACGGATTCAACTCGGCTGGGCAGCGTTCGGGAAGCTACGACACATCTTCTCGTCAGACATATCTCAAAACCTTAAAACGAAATTGTACAACCAGTGCGTGTTGCCAGTGATGATTTACGGAACTGAGAATTGAACGCTTCCCGCGCTTTTCATTTAAAACGTTTTTCATTTAAATCTTAACCGTGAGCATTTGCGCGCTATGATATATCATTATTAAAAATTCGGTTTAACCCGAACAATTAAGTTTATAACGGTTACAATCCGCATAACGGAAATTAGCTCCATCACGCGCAATAACTTTTAGGTGGTTTGCTGAATTCAAAGGGGGTAAAATTAATCTTAACCCTTAATTACTCGCGTGGGGTATATTTAACCCCACGGCGTATTTGAAGCGTCGTATCTCCGCCATTTTTAAAGTTACCTCCATGCCGTTCTTAGTAGCTGCCTAAATACCTCCCCCCGGCGCGAATCAGTCACGAGCGCCGCTCCGTGTCGTGTGGTTGTGTCAGGAGATCGTGTCTGGGGTATATATTGCCCCACGCGAGTATTCGTGCAACTTTTTTTGGACAAGTGAGTATTTTTATTTTTATTTTTTAATGTGCAGTACAGATACTAAATGGTTAGGTTTTTTTACTTATCTTTGTTTTCTGTTCTTTTTTAGGTTATAACACCTAAAATGGCAAGTAAGCGTCTTTCTAACTACCAGATTCTTGAGTGTATATTAGAAGACGACGAAGAAAGCATCATAGATAGTCCCGATGAAGATGAGGGAGACGATGAAGTGATCCAGAGTGACCACAACTCAGAATCTGAAGAAAGTGCCAATGAAACCGAGTTAGAATGGAGTGATGACGATAATGAACCGCTGAGTAGACACGCAAGTAAAGATTCTGATAGCTTTTATTTATCAAAAAAGAAATGCACAAAGTGGGCAAAAGAGCCGCCGCGTACTAGCGTTCGAGTTCGTAGACACAATATTATGAGGGAAACACCAGGACCTAAGGGAGCAGCCAAGGAGATACATACAATGTCAGAAGCATTCTTTTGTATGTTTTCAATGGATACTGTCAATTTAGTACTGCAACAGACCAACGATTACATAAAATCGATACAAGGAAAATTTCAACGCGAACGTGATTGCAAATTCCTAGAATACGAAGAACTTTTGGCTTACCTAGGTTTGCTTTACATGTCTGGTGTGCTGCGTTCATCTCACTTGAACTTCAAAGATCTGTGGGCTACCGATGGAACAGGCATCGAGTTTTTTCAAAACACAATGTCATTCAACAGATTTCTTTTTGTATCAAGATGTGTTCGTTTTGATGACAAAAATACTAGATCTGAAAGGCAAAAGACAGACAAACTAGCAGCAGTCAGAGAGTTCACTGATTTGATGAATAATAATTTCATCAATAATTACTCTGCATCTGAAAATGTCACCCTAGATGAACAATTACCTGCCTTTCGAGGAAGATTTTCTGGTGTTGTTTATATGCCCAACAAACCCACGAAGTACGGCATAAAGCATTATGCACTCGTAGACTCGGCAACATTTTATTTACTGAAATTTGAAATTTATGCTGGAGTACAACCTGAGGGTCCATATCGAATGCCTAATGATACAGTAAGTTTGGTAAAGCGCATGACAGAACCCATCTGGGGTACTGGTCGAAACGTTACGATGGACAACTGGTTCACTAGCGTCCCTCTTACAAATACGCTTCTAAAAGATCACCAGCTTACTATGGTTGGAACTAGTCGCAAGAATAAGCCGGAAATTCCAACTTGCTTCCAGCCCAAACGAACACGAGCTGAGCATTCCAGTCTGTTTGGTTTCCAAGAAGACGTAACACTTTGCTCTTACGTTCCAAAAAAATCTAAAGCTGTACTGCTGATTTCGTCAATGCATCATGACAATAAAATAGTTGAAAGTGAAAAGAAGAAACCGGAAATTATTTTGTACTACAATCGCACGAAAGGTGGCGTAGATACCAACGACCAAATGTGTGCTAAGTAAATGTCGGCAGACGTACAAAGATATGGCCTATGGTTATATTTTATCACCTTCTCAACGTTGCTGGTATCAATGCATATGTCATTTATAAAAATAAAATTGACAACGGAATATCAAGAAGGGAGTTTTTGAAGCATCTTGCAGTTGATTTGGTAAAGGCTCGCCAACAAACTCGAGCAACTATACCACAACTGCCTAGGGCCATACAAAAACGGCTAAAAAGAAATGCTCAAGTTCAGGATCCTAGCCCCACTTCCAGAGGTGGTCCATCGACAACTTATAAAAGGTGCCATATCTGTCCAAGGTCGAAGGATAAAAAAATAAGATTTATGTGTGCCAAATGCCACCAGCAAGTTTGTCACGACCATTCCACTATGATATGTGATAAATGTATTGATTAAAAAGTTCCTAAATTTAAAGTTTCATATCTTTAAAAGTTTTTAAGGATACTATTACAATTTAGAACAATGTTGCCTCTTTCAAATTTTTATAATAAAAAAAAGTATGTCATTAAAAATATGTTTTATTGTACCTTTACAATTGGGGTTATATATTCCCCACGCGAGCGTAAGTGTAACTATATGGACGCGAGTAATTAAGGGTTAAAGGTGACCAAAGAACCGGGGTCTCGTAAACAGCAGTAACGGCAGAAAATGTATGGACTACTGAAATGTTGTATTGTATTGTATTGTATATACTTTATTGTACACCACACATATACAACAAATAAATACAGTACAGAGAAAACTTAATATATACGTATGTAAAATAAGGCGGTCTTATCGCTAAAGAGCGATCTCTTCCAGACAACCCTTGGGCTAAAGTGAAACTGGAATTAAGAACAGTAGGAGGTGGTGCGTTTTATGTTACACTTACATACTAATATCTAAATAAACTAAACTACATTTTGTTAAAAAACCACAATAATACATAAAAAATAATAATAAAATAAACATACATATTAATAAAGAGGTATATATATATAGATATATACACATACATATATATACATAGATAATAAATAAATAAATACAAAACAAAGAGGAAAAAAACACAGAATAACTATCTGTTGCTAGAATTGGTTATCAATAACCACAAAGTGTTAGGTAATGCTTCTTGACGTCACTTTTGAATCTTTCCAAAGTTTGTGCCCGTTGAATTTGGAGTGGAAGTTCATTCCATAACCTTATGGCTTGGCTCGTAAAAGAATATTTCATAAATTTAGTTTGAAATGAGCATGGTTCTAGAATTAGTTCGCCGGCTGACCGAAGAACTCTATCAGGTCGATCATGACCAAGAAACTTAAAGTTTTCCTTCAAGTAGCTTGGAGTCAAAGGATTGAACAACACACAGTACAAAAGAGATACAGTTTGCAGATTCCGGCGAAAGCGAATGGGTAACCACTTGAGCTGTAAACGATATTCGGATACATGATCATATTTGCGCAAACCAAATATGAACTTAATAGCAATATTTTGAATTTGCTCAAGTTTGTTCAGTTGGTCTTCAGTTAAATCGAGATAACTTGCGTCCGCATAATCGAGAATAGAGAGAAGTAAGGATTGTGCTAACATAATCTTAGTGGGAATGGGGAGAAAAGAACGTAAACGACGAAGTAAACCCATAGTAGCAAACACCTTTTTGCTCACTTGTTTTAACTGCTGCGACCACGACAAGGTAGAATCTAGATATATTCCCAGATTTTTTACAGGGTATTTTTGTAGGGTATGACAACGTCATTTAATGTCACCGAGGGTAGGTTGTTCCAGTCAACTCTGGAGACCATCCCTCCACCACCAATAACTATAGCCTGGGACTTGAACGGATTAATTTTTAGACCATAACGCTGACTCCACTGGTTTATCGCCGCTAAGTCATTGTAGATGGTGGCAACAGCAGAAGGCAGATTTAACAGAGTTGACTGAGTGTAGATTTGGAGATCGTCTGCATACATGTGATAGAGAGAAGTAATATTTTGAGAGATAGAATTAATGAATATAGCAAAAAGTAAAGGAGACAGCACACCACCTTGAGGCACGCCAGCCCGTAATTCGCACCAAGATGAGAACTCATGTTCGATGCGAATACGCTGCCGTCGGCCGTAAAGATAACTATGAAACCAGCCAATCACCGGAGGAGATATGTTAATAGAACGTAACACACTCAATAAGATGTCAAAATCAACAGTGTTAAACGCATTGCTAAAGTCAAGCAATACTAACACAGTGAGCTGTTTGTTATCCATACCTCGTCGAATGTCATCAGTAACTTTAACCAACGCTGTTGTCGTACTATGACCCGATCGGAAACCAGATTGGAGAGGATCCAGGATAAAATTTCTATTTAGGTAGAGATTTAACTGAAAGAAAACTAGTTTCTCCAGGAGTTTGGATAAAAACGGGAGAATTGAGA
Organism: Parnassius glacialis; assembly: GCA_033319125.1. Lineage (NCBI taxonomy): Eukaryota > Metazoa > Arthropoda > Insecta > Lepidoptera > Papilionidae > Parnassius > Parnassius glacialis. Next base: position 1,680,382 of record JAVANC010000026.1, read on the forward strand.
TAGGACGAAAGTCGGAAAAATGCAAAGCTTGGGCTTTTTTTGGGAGAGGCGTTACAAATGCACTTTTCCAAACATCAGGAAATTTTGAAGAGGAGATGGATTTATTCAAGATATGGGTGAGGATAGGAGTAACAAATTCTAGGATAGGTAATATCATGTTACGACTAACATTGTCATCACCCACGGCATTGGACGAGATGGACAAAATGTTCTTTTTAACATCACTATCAGTGAAAGGAGAGAAATTAAACGGCGGAAAATCAGGAGTTGGTATTGAAGAAAGAATACTCAGAGTCCGGTCTTTATTTGAGCTGTCTAATGTGCTAGAACAAGTGAAGTATTTGTTAAGGAGTTCAACATCAACATTATGATGATGAGAATTATTGGATGTTTTACCAACTCCAAGAGAGTGAAGAAACTTCCAAACTTTGGCTGCGTCGCCGTCTTCGACGGATTTATGAATATGGCGTCTTTGTGCATCCCTACACAATGTATTGCAGCGATATCTTACTTTATTATAATATCGTAAGTTTTTCTCCGATTTGTCAGCTTTTAACTTACTTTTAGCAAATCCTATTTTTATAATAAGTTTTTTAGACTATCAGTTAACCAAGGTGCAGGTAAATGTTTAATTTTTATTGGTTTTACTGAGGCATGGATGTCATAAAGTTGGATAAAAAAGGAGTTAAATAACTCGACTTTCAAGTCAACTGTTGAAGCATTTTTGACAGCTGACCAGTCCATGCGACGAGCATCTTCCAGAAGACATTCTTTGTCCATCCACTAAAATTACGTTGCAGAAGGATTCTCGATTATGTTTTAGGAGGACGAACTTTGTATGTAAGAAACAAAAGATCATGATGAGAGAAGAGATCAGCGTCATGCTGGCCATGCTTCAGGACAATATTCTGGGGAGGATACAATAATTAAGTCAAGTAGTGATGGAGTACAGTCAGGAATTTTATGCGTAGCAGATAGTGGTAATATATGTAGATGACAAGCCTCGGTTAATGATTTTAGCTTTTCACACCGATAGTCACCCTTGAGTAGGCATGTGTTAAAGTCACCCATGATTATGGTGTGAGTATATAATGGGATTAAATTTTCTAATAAATACTCGAAAGAAGAGAAATAGTCAATATGAAGAGAAGGACTGTAACAAACGCCAAGAAGAATTTTCGTATTGGATAGGGTTACTTCAATAAAGAGATGCTCAGCCGCATTAGAAGAAGATGGTTGGGGGGACAAACTTACTACCGCAAAAGGTAAATAAGAACGGAGATAGATTGCCACACCTCCCCCCCCCCCTCCAACACGGTCGTTGCAAATAAGATGGAATCCTGGTAATGAATAAGAAGTGGATGGCAAGCATGGTTTCAACCAAGATTCAGAGACTAGAATGGCGTGAATGTTATGGGATTTAAAGGACGCAAGCATGTCGGGATAATGAGCCGGAATGCTTTGGGCGTTTATATGAATTACATTAAAGTTTTTCAGGGAATCTGAGAAATATGTATTAAGTGCTACATTTATCGGAATGGAAGATGTTGTACTGTGGAAGCTGAGTTCACTAGATGCATTATCATTTGACGACCAAGACAAGAAATCGTCAGAATCATTACCTACATCATAATTATCTAACAACATAGTAAAATGAAATAAAATATATAATATATATGATATATAAATATAAAACTAAATAGTTAAATTAAATATATAAGTAAGAACCTAAACAGATCTCTATCCCGCCAGCAGTCTGAAAGAGATTAAACAAAATAATAATAATAATAATAGATGTTTCAGAATAACTTAAATAATAAAGAGACAATTTTTAAACAAAACAAAACTACCAGAAACTGTAAACAAATAGCATTTTACAAATAAAAATATGTAATAAGCACAAAGAGAATTGTTATAGAAATGTTGCTTTGTGATAAGAAAAGAAAAAAAATAACAAAAACAAAAACATGAAATGTAGAAGTCAAAAATTCCATAAGGTACGGCTGTATGACTATGTGACATTTGCCTACGCCGAAGAAAGAAATAAAAATGTGCAACTGTTATCCAATGTCATGTCAATTCAATTATTGTTTGTTTACATTGAAATGGTTTTTTTATATATGTAGAAAGGGTAATTGAGTATAGTACAGAGACTAATTTTGTAGTTAGGAATAATAATTAATTCGTTTACACGAATTAATTATCCAACGAGTCAAGGATAAACTAGTAACGGAATACGACAAGCGCACCGTTCCACGTCAGAGCCAAGACTGCTTTAACGGCGGCCGCACCGTCCGTTTTATACAACCAGGACGGGCGGCACCGCAGGTGCAATGCCGCAGGTGTGCGGTACACGTGTCTTTTACAAGAATTATGTCTAGGTAAACCGACGCCGCCGCACCTGCAACGGTGCAGGTGCCGTCAAGGCCATGCTGACATGCGTGCGTCCTCGCACGCGCTCCATCACAATCTTACTTATCTGTAGAAAGAAAAAACATCGTTCGATCATCCTGATAAAACAGCGTCTGGTCCGGTCCATATTGACCCTTCAGATTTGGGCGACAATCAGTTTTGTTCCGGCAGTAAGCCCTACAAAACTTTAATCATGCTAGATCGGAATGATTAGTCTGTAGCTTTTTCTACTTTCTCTTTTTTTTTTCAAGTACTGCTTTCGCTAGTCCAGAATCATTATTCCCAATAGCCATATCATTGGACCGGCACAAAGCCCTGCAATGATTTCTTATTTTTTTCAAGTACTATTTATGCTAGTCTGGAATCACTATTCCCTGTAGCTATATCATTGGACCGGCAAACGCCCTGCAATGATAGTAAGAACCACTTTTTTTCTTACTCTCTCTTTTTTTTCAATTCAGTATAGAACAGTTACAGACCAACCATACCGCAAACATGTCCCTCTCACAATCACACAAAAGTGTATCGTGAGGGACGTAGTGATATGATAACACCTAAGTATGTAAACCAACAGCAACACAACACATCCCAGTGCATCACAGACCAGCCTCCTTGCAACTTCATGTTCCTTTCCTGCTCCAGGATAATTACTTCGCTAGAGTGTTGCAACGCCTCTAGTATTTTCTAGATGCAGACACGGCTACCTCTGACTGTCGCACGTCCTCGTGCGGTTGACAGTGCACAGCATACGGTCAATCAGTTACCACCACCTGCTAACATGTATTAACTCTTATTAAATATTACAACGTTCGACCATCCCAGGCTTCACTTAAGTCATGAACGGCGCCGATATGGCTACCTCCAGACAAACGCACTCCAGCTTTTCGTTCTGCTGCGTTCGTTCCACATTCGCGCCAGCGAGCCGTCGCGCCGTACTAGCGCTAGCAAATCGTCGCACTGCTTTGCAAAATCGAGATAAACGTATTGCGAACCATGGGATTCCGAGCTTCCGAAATTCATCACATATTCTCTTAAGAAACGGCAACTGTATGACTTTTGAAAATATTGCAAAAAAAAAAAAAAACTATGTGTAGGGGCAAATACCACAACATATTTCAAAGGGAAGGAGGCAACTGCACAAAGTCTACGAAAGTAGACCTCAGACGTCCATTTACAGCGCCAAAGCACCATTTGTTCGGCGGCCGCTTGAATTGCCCTGCCGTAAGATCAGCCGATAAGTAACCGACTGTAGCGATGTAGGCTCAATCTTACCAGCGCTCGGCCGTACCTGACCATTTTCGATTAGCCGTCACAACATCTTCGTCATTGATCATGGTTGTAGAGACTTCTACGAATCCCTCGACATCAAACCCCAATCTTGTCGACGACACAATATTCGGAGAAAACTGAAACACTGATCAACACATTAGAACACAAAAATATCACTTATTATTTTCAATTCATAGCGTGTTAAAGTTAATCCTTTATTTTGGTACATCCCCTAAACGTTTTGAACTTCACAATATAGCAAATGATAATCATGTTTCGCGTGAACTATCAAATTACAACGAAACTTAACAACTTAATTAGAAAGCCTTCAACATTTCTTTCGAGATTTGTTAACATATTTAGGTACGTCAAGAAATAATGACAATACTTGCGGGTACTTTTAATACAAATCAAACAAATTAAAAAAAATTTGGCTTAAATAATTTCACTTTATCTTTTCTCTACACTTTAATGATACGACAATATCTTAATTAGCATAGCAAATTTCATTACGGTAATTAACATTAAAACAGATTCATCATTGCGGAATGCATTATAGTCTTCCACAAATGTTATAATCCTCATACTATTCGAAGATTATATGTGGGCAAAAATGGGTACTTTATCCAACTTCTGATGTAGAAAGGGTAATTGAGTATAGTACAGAGACTAATTTTGTAGTTAGGAATAATAATTAATTCGTTTACACGAATTAATTATCCAACGAGTCAAGGATAAACTAGTAAAGGAATACGACAAGCGCACCGTTCCACGTCAGAGCCAAGACTGCTTTAACGGCGGCCGCTCCGTCCGTTTTATACAACCAGGACGGGCGGAACCGCAGGTGCAATGCCGCAGGTGTGCGGTACACGTGTCTTTTACAAGAATTATGTCTAGGTAAACCGACGCCGCCGCACCTGCAACGGTGCAGGTGCCGTCATATATTAGTTACTAGTAAACTACCTCACATCGTATATATAAAAGAAAAATGATAATATATATTAATAAAAATAAATCAAAAATTTTTACAATAACATAATGTAAACAAAACAGAAATATGGTAGTCGCACAAGATACAACAGATTTAACCAGCTCCAAAAAAGGATTCATTTTTTACCAATTCTCTTGGTTCTTACTTGAGCAGACCTGGAGTCTTTCACCACACTTGGAACCGAGGTTGCAGCAGATGTGGCTTGAGTCACCGATTCAGAGGTCGAAATAGCATCAAGATCAAGCCTAGAATAAATACGATGGCGTACTTGATCAGGTCCTAGTACGAAGATGATGCCATCCCTCGTCCAGCACCTTGAAACTCCGAAACGTTGGCGCGCCGCTTGGAATGTAGTATGGCGACCCTTTGTAAGAAATTCGGACAATGTAATCCCAGTGCCTTTCAAATTTTTCTTTGCAAGCCATATCTTCTCTTTTGTCCCATAGTCTCTAAATTCTACAAGCACAGCCCGGGGTTTATCAGTGCCAGGTTGACCAAGACGATGTGACCGGCCTATCGAGTCAGTGGTAATACCAGGGACTTTCAAGTGGTCGGATAGAACCTTGACAACACTAGAGGATGTGTTCTCTTTCTTGTCTTCGGCTATACCATGAACAAGCAGGATTTTTCTTCGAGATCTCATCTCCATGTTATCATTTTGTTGAGCTAATAGTTCAACTTGCAGTTGCAAATTTTCTAAAGCAGTTAAAACAAAGCACCGGAATGAATGAAATTGGTGATTAATATTTGAAGTGGGGCTTGTTGCTGGAATTGAACTCTTGAGATCTTTTTGGAACTCGGCCATCCTTAAATTGAAATGTTCAGTGAGGTCCGCAACAGATTTCTTAATTGACTCCATTTGTTTTTAAGGTTATAACAATGTGGTAGTGAAGTGAATGTGCTAAAGAGTTCAAGTTATTCTAAATATATTTCAGACTTGACTGGGAGGAGTTTATATATCACAGGAACATTAAATTTATATTCAAAAGTCCCTAGATATAATATTATACAAATTAAAGATTTCAGTGTATTAAAATATGTCTAACTTAATCAACTCCTACCCGCGAAAAGTGAATGTTGATGCGAGAAGACCCACGAATCACATATAGGGACATCGAGAAGATTGTAGGCATTAGTTCGGGGAATATTTATACCGTCCTTCATCAACATCATGGGGTGAAGAAACTTTGTTGTCGATGGATCCCTCGTTTGCTCTCCGAAAGCTAAAAAAGACTCGTGTGGATTAGTGCCATGAAATGCGTCTACGTTTAGAAAACGGGGCATCTAGGCGTAATTCAGAAATCGTTACTGGTGACGAGATATGGATCTATAAATATGATCCGGAAAATAAAAGGTAATCATCGGTATGGGTCTATTCAGAAGGACAGTTACCGACAAAACTGCAAAGACCTCGCAACGTCGGCAAAAAAAATGGTGGTTAGTTTTTTTTCGCGGAGCGGACATTAGTCGACGTCAATGCTAGACAATTGTAGGTCAGTCAACTCTGAATGGTATACGACAGTTGCATTACTCAAAGCTTTCAAGCTGTGAGGGACAGAAAACCAAAGACCGGGCTTCGGGGAATCATGCTGCATCACGATAACGCCTCTTCACATACCTCACTTAGAACAAAAGCAATTATTGAGCAATTATTCCTGGTATCGCTGCTTGAGTGTAATTTACGTTCGTAAAAATCTAATTTCACGCGGAATAGTGTATACAAAACACTAAACTGCTAAAAATTTGTCGAAGTAGCAACGGATTATAGCCGGAAACGACTAACTATTTATTTAATAAAAAATTGGTTATATTTTGGATGTATATATTTTAACGTAAGATAACTTTGCTAAAACCTTTTAATAAGACGGCATGTTCTTGTTACAAATCATTCGATTCAGAGGGCAATCTTTTCTAATTGCATACCCTCGTCAATGTCTTCCTTTTTTCTATACTTTGAAAATGTATACTAATTAAATTTATTAAAAATATTATTTGTTAAAATTTGTTTATGATATTACTCCTTGTAATTTGTTTACGATGGCTATCCGAGTACAGAACCAGAGTACGAAACCTATCCAATTGCAGAGAGGTGTAAGACAGGGTGACGTTATATCCCCGAAACTCTTCACCGCTGCATTGGAAGACGTTTTCAAGCTTCTGAACTGGAAAGGATACGGAATTAACATCAATGGCGAGTACATCACTCACCTTCGATTTGCCGACGATATAGTCCTCATGGCAGAATCGCTGGAGGAGCTAAGCACTATGCTCAATGACCTCAATAGTGTCTCCCAACGGATAGGTCTTAAGATGAACATGGACAAAACAAAGATTATGTTTAATGTCCATGTCACACCTATGCCGGTAGTTGTTGGGAGCACTAAGCTCGAAGTTGTTGACGAGTATGTTTACCTGGGACAAATAGTCCGACTAGGTAAGTCCAACTTCGACCGAGAGGTCAATCGACGGATTCAACTCGGCTGGGCAGCGTTTGGGAAGCTACGACACATCTTCTCGTCAGAAATACCTCAAAACCTTAAAACAAAATTGTACAACCAGTGCGTGTTGCCAGTGATGACTTACGGAACTGAGACGTGGTCCTTCACTGCTGGCCGTATGAGGAAGCTCAAGGTCGCTCAGCGAGCTATGGAGAGGGCTATGCTCGGAGTTTCTCTGCGTGATAAACTTAGGAATAAGGATATCCGCAGTAGAACCAGAGTAACCGACATAGCCCAACGGATTAGTAAGCTGAAGTGGCAGTGGGCCGGCCATATAGCTCGAAGAACCGACAACCGATGGGGAAGAAAGATTCTCGAGTGGCAGCCTCGTACCGGTAGGCGAAGTGTAGGGCGTCCCCCCACAAGATGGAGTGACGACCTGGTAAGACATGCAGGAAGTCGATGGATGCAGGTGGCTCGGGACCGTGCTTTGTGGCATTCCTTGGGGGAGGCCTATGTTCAGCAGTGGACTTGTGAAGGGCTATAATGATGATGATGAATTTGTTTAGACGGAAATGACGTCCTGATATACATAAGTGGTAAAATATGGGGGACGCATATGTTAAGCAGTGGACATGTATTAGACTGAAATTATGATGATGACGATGAGACACTTGTAACGTGCACGCACGTCAAAAATCATTGCAGTTAAATATGTTAAAAATTAATTAGCTAAGATCCGCATAATAAATTAGATAGTATCTTACTGTTAGAAGAACCGCCCTACCGCTACCTACGGCCCTCCGTGCACTATTCCCGTCACGACTAATCCCAGCACCACTATTCCCAACATCACTACACTAGGAAAGACACACTACCGTCAATAATACGACAAGTGTTTTGCGTCTAAACAAGGCTGTAGTGTTATACTACTTACATTTCATTGTACACTAATTCTCCATTCTGTTTTGATATTCTGCATTCATGTTTTGCATCACTTTATACTATTTCTCCATTCTGTTCTTGATTTTCTGCATTCATGTTTTGCATCACTTTATACTATTTTTCCATTCTGTTTTTGATTCTCTGCATTTATATTTTGCATTACCTTTATTTATATAGGATCCTGTAACGTTTTTACACAATAACATATCATTTTACTGCGTATTTTCACACTATTTAGTACTTTTAAACTAGCTGTCAACGAAGCCTTACCTTTTTTTGGTCTTTTATTGAATTCTCTGTAACTCTACAATTTCAGGCTTCGGTGCGCTGTCGCGCATCAGTTTTTCCTATTTGAATAATATCTCATTTCTTACTTAAAGGTAAAGATTTTCCAATTATATTCCTAAAAACCAAAAATTTTATATTTGATAACCATTGTTTTTGTAGTTGTCATGGTAACTTTTATTCAAATTCGTCTCTGGTTTGATGTTCTTTCTTCATAAATACTTTTTGGCTGTAGGTCATTTACAATAAATTTCCTTTTAATTTAAATTATTTTTCCGTTCTCTCTAGAAAGATATAAAAGCCGAACAATCGGTGAAGAAATTCAGTCTTGCTTCAGTTCTCGTATCGGAAGCATCTTCTAAAGGCCTTATCCCGGGGCCACTCAGCCCCGGGATCCTGCAAGCCTCTATCCTGCCTGAAGCCACTGGACTCTACGATCCGTTGCTCTGCCTGAAGTCGCCGGATCCTACAAAACGTTGCTCTGCCTGAAGTCGCCGAGATCCCACAAGTCTCTACTCTACCTGGAGTCGCCGGAACCTACAAACCTCTGTTCCGCCCGAAATCACCGGAACCTACAAACCTCTGTCCCGCCTGCAGTCACCGGATCCTGCAGGCCACTGCGCTGTCTGAAGTCGCTGAGGATCCTGCAAGCTCCTGTCTGGGCTGAAGTCGCCGATCCTGCAATCGCCGCATTCACCTGAGGTCGTCGCCTAGAGACGCCCACGCCTACCCACCTACGCCGTGCGTGCTCGTTCCAGGCGCTGAGAGCACGCTTGGGATCTTCGGACTCAGCTACGACATAAATCTTTTTTTTATTACCTTTTTTTTTAAATATAATTTGTAAATCACATCATCCATCATCTTCATATTTCATTTTTTTTATAAAATTGTAAATACTCTTTTAAAAACTTAAATATATTATTGTCTTGGTCTATTTGGTTGTTTTGCTGATCGTAGGTTAGGTTTTCCTTCTCTTTTAATTGTCGCTTCACGACAGTTTGGCGCCCAACGTAAAAGTCCTCTTTCTCTCTTAATTCTTCACCTTTACTGCGCCTTGTCTAGTTCCTTTTGATTTAATTGCTTTCCCTTTTGTTCTTAACTTACTATTCATCATTCATTTACACATCCTTTTCATACCTTCAAAATTCCGAACTTGAATACGAAGTGAAGATTAGATGTGAGGAACCAGCTAATACTGTTTTGCTTCTAAAAAAACAAGTTTTACGTTTAGTTGCGAATTCTCACCCTGAAGATATTCTGACTTCTCCAATTCCGATCGAGGATGACTTGTCTCAAATTGATTCTACATTGACCTATCTGGACTGTAAAATTAAAAATTTTTACAAGGTGAAACCAAATATTTACGACTAATAGAAACTTTTATTAACCATGTTTTTTACAGATTAGAGCGAATAGATACTGACTTATATCCAGACTTTAAAGCTAATTTCGAGACTTTGAAGATGAAATATGACGCTATGGCTAAACAATTCCAATCCTTGACTCCACCTTCAACTGAAAATGACGTTCCATCACTTGACCCTCCTGTTGACCCGACTGTTACGGTTGACCCGACTGTCACGGAACTCCCTCTTGTTTCTCAAACTTCTATTCAGGTCCATACCCCGTATCCTCCACCACCACCTCAATCTTTTTCTCCATGCAACGTCTTCAAAGATCTGAAAAGACACACCTTCAATGGTAAAAGCTGTCCAAGATCCTTTCTTCAAAAACTGGAAGAATACTGTATAGCTCGTGGCTTGTCCAAAGACTTGTTGATTTCACAAGCGTTTGAAATTTTCACTGACAATGCTCTTCATTGGTTCAGATTTAAATATAATCAGAATCCAAACTAAACGTGGAACGAACTTTCTTCATTATTAATCAAAGACTTTGGTGGTTTTGATTATGATCACAAACTTTTAGAAGCGATTAGGAATCTAACTCAAGGTCGAGATGAACCTATTGTCATCTATATTTCCATCATGTCTGGAATGTTTTCTCGTCTTTCGAAGAAACTTTCTGAAACAGAACAATTGGAGATTATTTTGAGGAATATTCGCCCATGTTATTCTGTCTTCGTATCTCTAAAAGACATTGACTCTATCGACTCTCTTTTGGCTACTTGCCAAAACTATGAAAAATTCCTAGACAGAGACAAACAATTTAAAGAACCAAATGTACAACAAAGTCCTCTTATTTCTGAATTCAACTACAAGCATTCCACTTCAAGTTCAGTTGACTCTTCAGATTTTCCTAATAACTCAAGACCTTCTCCTCCCCTCATGAATAAATTCACTTCATCCTACAAATACCCTTCTAGGCAAGTTAATAGTCTCTCTCAAACCAAAGCTCCTCAAGAAAGCTCCTTTTGTGTTCGCTGTCGTAAACAAGGTCATTCTTTAAACACCTGTACTCAACCACGATTCGTGATTTGTTTCAAATGTGGTCTTAAAGGTTTTAAAACTGCAGATTGCCCTACTTGTTCTCCCAAACCTAATACTAGTTCAAAAAACTAACTACTGACTTGAAAAGTAACTTAAACTTTGATAACGACGATTGGACTAATTGGATTAAAACAATTCAAAACTTCTTTTCTTGTTACAAAATCTCTTCTACACTCTACTCCAAGGAACAAGATCTTAATCGTCCATTCGTTAATGTCAAAATTTATAACTTAACTTTATCTGGTTTACTAGATTCTGGCAGTTCAGTAACTATTCTGGGTAATAATTCTCATTTGGAAATTCTTAAACTGGGCTGGAAACTTTTCAAGTCAGATCTTATTACTGTCTCTACTGCTAATAATCAAAAAATTAATTCCTTGGGTTATTTTGACTTACCTGTTCATTTTAATAATCAAACTCATTTAATTAAAGCTTATGTTTTCCCTGAAATATTTCCTTCGCTAATATTAGGTATTGACTTTTGGAGAAAATTTAATCTTTTACCTAGTGTTTTATCTTCTCTTAACTTTACAGAATCTAAATGTTCTGCTATCGAAACTAAAGATACTAAAGTTTTACCTTATGAGCATTTAACTCCTAACCAAAAGAACATCGCTAACGACATCATCCAACGCTTCAAAACAATTTCTTTTGAGGAAAAAGGTATCCTGGGAAGCACACATTTAATCACCCACAAGATTGATACTGGTGATTCTCTTCCAATCAAACAAAGATGTTATAGACTGTCTCCTGAAAAACAAAAGGCGTTAATTAATGAAGTTGACAAGATGCTGGGATGGAAGGTCATTGAACAATGCGAAAGTCCTTGGTTATCTCCAGTTCTCATCACTCCGAAGAAGAATGGTGAATGGCGTTTCTGTGTTGACAGCAGGAAGCTTAACTCAATTACACTTCGTGATGCTTATAAGTTGCCACTAATAAGCGAAATTTTGGACAACCTGAAGAATGCCAAATACTTATCAAGCATTGACATTGCAAAAGCATTTTGGGAAATTCCCATGAATCCTGCGGATAAAGATAAAACTGCCTTTTATGTACCAGGAAGAGGTATGTTTAGATTTAAAGTAATGCCTTTTGGCCTCACCAACTCACCTGCAACTCTACAAAGATTAATGGATATGCTGTTTACTCCTGAATTTGAGAACAAGGTATTTTGCTATCTGGACGACATTGTTATTATTAGTGAGACTTTTGATGAACACATATCGCTTCTCATGAAAGTTCATGAAAAACTATCATATGCCAATCTAACTATTAACTTTGAGAAGAGTCAATTCTTCAAGAAAGAACTGAAATACCTTGGTTTTCTTGTGGACGAGTATGATTAACGTGCAGATCCAGATAAAATAAAAGCTATTTTAGAATATCCTGTACCTACTTGCAGAAAAGAAGTACGAAGATTCATAGGCACCTGCAGCTGGTTCAGAAGATTCATTCCAAACTTTAGCACTATTGCCTCTCCACTCAACCAACTAACCTGTTCTGGGAAGAACGCTCCTAAATTTTTATGGAATACACAAGCTGCAGCTGCTTTCCAGAAACTTAAAGAAGCCTTGGTAACTGCTCCTGTCCTTGCTTGCCCTAACTTCGAACTACCCTTCTCTGTACATCGTGATGCATCAAATTATGGCATAGGAGCAATGCTTACCCAACAACAAGATGATAAAGAAGTCGTGATTGCTTACATGAGTAAAGCACTAAATAAAAATCAACGGAACTACTCAACTACTGAAAGAGAAACATTGGCTGTAATAACTGCATTAGAACATTGGCGATGTTACCTAGACAATGGTAAAGAATTTACAATATATACTGATCATGCTGCGCTTAAATGGTTTCAGAATTTATCAAACCCATCAGGAAGACTTGCTCGCTGGACTTTACGCTTATCATGCTTTAACTTTGTCATAAAACATAAAAAAGGAAAGGATAACGTTGTTCCAGATTTATTATCAAGACATAAAAATCAAGAACGTCCTAATACACGAGAAACTTCACCTCAAGGCGTACATCCCATTACGATTGAAGAATCACCTGATCGTAGACTTGAACACTACAACAAAATTTTTCTCGGATGTTCCAACAATCCAGACGCATATCCCAACTACACTATCAGGGATAACAAACTTTACCGCTGTATCCATTCTCCCGATCGTCTAAACGATGACTTTATTTGGAAAGAAGTTTCAGTACCTCAAGATAGACAGGCACTTATTGAAGCTAACCATGGTTCCCCTTCAGAACTCCATCTTGGTATCTTCAAAACATTCAAGAAAATATCATTAAAATACTATTGGCCTGGTATGTTTAAGGACATTGCTGAATTAATCTCGACTTGTGAAACCTGCTTAACCTACAAACACCCTAATCATTCTCCCTATGGTCTTATGGGTAAACCCAAACTTTGCTCCAGACCTTTTCAAACTATATCCTTAGATCTTATGGGTCCATTGCCAATGACTCGAAGACGAAATCAGTATATTCTAGTGATTAACTGCAATTTTACTAAATATACTATGATTTTTCCCCTTAAACGTGCTACTTCAGCTAATATTATTAATGTTTTGGAAAATTCAGTTTTTCTAGTTCATGGCATTCCTCAAACTATTATAATGGACAACGCTGTTCAATTTCAGTCGCGAGAATTCCACTCATTTTTAAATTCTTATAATGTTCCTTGTATTTTTCACACAGCTTTATATTGTCCTCAGGTTAATCCTACGGAGAAGTTTAATAGCACAATTATTACAGCTCTAGCATCTCTAGTAGGAGACGATCATAGATCCTGGGACAACCATCTTGCTAAGATTCAGTACGCAATGAACAGCGCTACAAATGTAGCTACTGGTTTTACTCCAAATTTTTTAGTCTTTGGTAGGGAAACAATACCTTGTGGTTCCTTCTATACTCCAACTCAGAACCTCGAGGAATTGGTATTTATGCCTCGTGATATTTACGCGTCTAATGCTGGTCTCCTCTCATCTATATTTCACAAAGTTCAAACTAAACTTCACATAGCTCACGCTAAAAATAGCGCTCGCTATGATCTTCGTCGGTCTTTTAAAGAATTCAATGTGTGAGACACTGTTTGGCGTAAAAACCATGTTTTAAGCGATGCCGGCGCATACTTTAATGCTAAACTTGCCCCTAAGTTCATCAAGTGCAAAGTGATAGCTAAACTGTCACCACTAGTCTATGTGCTTGAAGACCCTAATGGAGTTAGAGGCAAGTGGCACATTAAAGATGTAAAATCGTAAATTTTCTTAACTTTTATTTACTATTAATTTGTATATATGTATAAATATCACCATCATTTTCACCTTATTATTTTTATTTCTTTTAATTTGTTTGTTTGTTTGATGATCCAGTGTTCTTCAACACATCTTACTTTAGGACCTCGAACTTTCGTTGGTTAATCGTCACTTTTTATTTTTATTTCAGACACATCTCGTTGGTGATGTTGCTGATCTCTGGCTTTGAGCCCTACCGCTCTGGCCGTTCTTAATCTTTACTTAAGTCATAGCGACTAAAGCTTACTTGAGGTATTTCTTTACCTTTATCTTCACTTGGGAGCAGCTGACTACTCCCTTAATTTTTATCTTCACTTAGGAGCGGTTGACAACTCCTTAAATAAGCCTGAATGTCCTTTTGAAAACACACTTCTAAGAGTGGTGTTTCTTCGACTAATTTTTTTTCCCACACAGGAGCGGTTGACTACTCCTTAAATAAGCCTTAATGTCGTTTTGAAAACACACTTTTAGAGTGGTAGTCATTGAATGTGAACTCCACCCTTACCTGAATGCAGATGATGAATGTAAGAGATAGTATATCTGATTTTGACTGGTGATGTCTGTTTCTGCAAAGCTGTGTTTTTATGGTTTATTTTAGAATGTATATATCAAAATTTTTGCTGAGTCAAAAATTTTCCAGGGTCGGGGGGAAAATGTAGTGTTATACTACTTACATTTCATTGTACACTAATTCTCCATTCTGTTTTGATATTCTGCATTCATGTTTTGCATCACTTTATACTATTTCTCCATTCTGTTCTTGATTTTCTGCATTCATGTTTTGCATCACTTTATACTATTTTTCCATTCTGTTTTTGATTCGCTGCATTTATATTTTGCATCACCTTTATTTATATAGGATCCTGTAACGTTTTTACACAATAACATATCATTTTACTGCGTATTTTCACACTATTTAGTACTTTTAAACTAGCTGTCAACGAAGCCTTACCTTTTTTTGGTCTTTTATTGAATTCTCTGTAACTCTACAATTTCAGGCTTCGGTGCGCTGTCGCGCATCAGTTTTTCCTATTTGAATAATATCTCATTTCTTACTTAAAGGTAAAGATTTTCCAATTATATTCCTAAAAACCAAAAATTTTATATTTGATAACCATTGTTTTTGTAGTTGTCATGGTAACTTTTATTCAAATTCGTCTCTGGTTTGATGTTCTTTCTTCATAAATACTTTTTGGCTGTAGGTCATTTACAATAAATTTCCTTTTAATTTAAATTATTTTTCCGTTCTCTCTAGAAAGATTTAAAAGCCGAACAATCGGTGAAGAAATTCAGTCTTGCTTCAGTTCTCGTATCGGAAGCATCTTCTAAAGGCCTTATCCCGGGGCCACTCAGCCCCGGGATCCTGCAAGCCTCTATCCTGCCTGAAGCCACTGGACTCTACGATCCGTTGCTCTGCCTGAAGTCGCTGGATCCTACAAAACGTTGCTCTGCCTGAAGTCGCCGAGATCCCACAAGTCTCTACTCTACCTGGAGTCGCCGGAACCTACAAACCTCTGTTCCGCCCGAAATAACCGGAACCTACAAACCTCTGTCCCGCCTGCAGTCACCGGATCCTGCAGGCCACTGCGCTGTCTGAAGTCGCTGAGGATCCTGCAAGCTCCTGTCTGGGCTGAAGTCGCCGATCCTGCAATCGCCGCATTCACCTGAGGTCGTCGCCTAGAGACGCCCACGCCTACCCACCTACGCCGTGCGTGCTCGTTCCAGGCGCTGAGAGCACGCTTGGGATCTTCGGACTCAGCTACGACATAAATCTTTTTTTTATTACCTTTTTTTTTAAATATAATTTGTAAATCACATCATCCATCATCTTCATATTTCATTTTTTTTTATAAAATTGTAAATACTCTTTTAAAAACTTAAATATATTATTGTCTTGGTCTATTTGGTTGTTTTGCTGATCGTAGGTTAGGTTTTCCTTCTC
Organism: Parnassius glacialis; assembly: GCA_033319125.1. Taxonomy (NCBI): domain Eukaryota; kingdom Metazoa; phylum Arthropoda; class Insecta; order Lepidoptera; family Papilionidae; genus Parnassius; species Parnassius glacialis. The sequence goes on from JAVANC010000026.1 coordinate 1,696,422, forward strand.
TTTTAATTGTCGCTTCACGACAAGGCATCCTCACATCCTCAGGAGAATTAGACTCTGCGGTGGCTGGCGCGCTTAGCAATCTTAGCGATAGGTTTTAACATCTTTAATATAATGAATTTTCGGATTCTATTTAACCGTTGCAAGGTTGAACTAATATATTTTCATTTAACGTTAATTTGTCGACGAAATAATTTATAATATGTATTTATTTGTATTTATTAATTTACGTTTCATTATCTTTTTCTTAACGATTTTACAGCACCGTCTCTTAAACGTTTAAAGATAATAAACAGAGATGTTTAAGCTAATGGATGACTAGGAGAAAATGCCCATTAGCTTTAAGTCCACCATATGTAATAATTTGTGCATTAAACTTAAGATCAAATACAGAGCGATTTAATTAATGCTTTCTTCCTTACACGATTACTTTGTGGTATCTTTTACCACCGTCATCTTTTCCAGATTTATACAATTATAGGACCTTCAAGAAACGACCTTACTCCTTTTTAGGGTTCCGTAGTTACACTACGAGGACCCCTTATAGTTTCGCCAAGTCCGTCCGTCCGTCCGGCCGCGGTTTTGCTCAGAGACCTTTGGTGCTACAAATCTGTAATTTGGCGTAGTTATACATATTAATCACGCCTATAATACTGAAATAAAATCTTAAAAAACATTTTTATTTTGGATACTTCCCATACAAATAAATGGAGTATGATTTTATTAACCCGTCTATTACATCATATGGGGTATCGTTGGATTCAACGACTCTGGGGTGTGGAACATCACCTTTTCGATTCACGGGTCCGTTTGCGAAATATGTAGATTTAAAGTGATATTTTTCTTTAGAGCCCCCCCCCCCCCCCCGTTCTCTACCAACTAAGCTGCTATTTTTGGAACTGTGAAAAATATACACAATAGTAGTATACACATATGATAAAGTTAAAACGAAAACTATTACAGTTAAACAGAAGTATGAAGTTAAAGAATAATAGTCTAAATACTTATAAAATGTAGTTGAATTAATAAAATTTTCGTTACAACTCCATAGAAAATGACCTTAAACTAGCTGCATTAATAACTTTGTAATATTATTGTAAACTGTAAAAGCAAACGTTACATAAAAAAACGACTAATATGCATTACTACTATTAGTTATACTTTATCATTTGCAGGATAGATCGGGTATTTATTTAGAAATTGATTTTCTTTAAATATTTTGTAAATACGACTCTATAAGGTTGATTTGAAAATAAGTCCTTCAGTTATTATCTTCGTATTTGGAACGATTTTTAGTAATTATAGCGGTCAAACCGCAAACTTACTTACTATGCTCAATATCAAGGAAGCCCACGTATTGTGACGGGCAACTACGGAACCCTACCTCTACATTGTGCGTGGCCCGACACTTGCAACTCCCCTGGTGTTTCAGTAGTTCATGTGCTACGGCCGACCCTTATCATCAGGTGAACCTCATGCTTGTTTTCTCCCCGTTCACTAAAAATAAGTGAAATATAAATGAATAAATAAAAATTTAAAATAATTTGTCCATTACCATTTGCATCATAGGTGTATAAACTAAAACTAATATCGTGAAAGAAACGAATATTATTCTAATAGTACAGGAAATATTCCAGAGCCGACTCATTTTACGTTTAGCTATCCAGTATCAACGTGCGTGCCAAATTCAAGAAGATTAATGGTTAAATAGTACCTTCCAGAGGTCGGATCTGATCAGGTCAATTTTCGGTTTCGCCCGTTTTCAGCTAAAATAAGCATTTTCGTCTATTTCACTTTTTGTCAATAATTTAAAGTTTTTCGACATACGCCGAAACCAAAAATGTGGACTAGTCTATTATCATAATTATTCAGTTCAGCTTGTCAAATTTATGCAAGCAGGCTTAGTAATTTATTAGGAGATAATGCAAAAAAATTTAAACTCTAGAAAAATTAAAATAAACCTTGCATTCATGAATGAATGGTGAACTTATTTATTGAACACTGGAGGTCAGGAATTAAAAGTAATTGAATATTAAAACAATTAGTTCAGATATTAAGCGCTTGCTGTGAATTTCACAATTCACGAGCAAACTGAGTTCAATGCCCGCCGTCATTAATAAAATTGTTATTGCAATTTTAAGTACTGATTTACACGTGCTCGAAGAAAATGTAATTTTATATTTAAATTAAATGATATAATATATTTTGTTCGAAGATGCAGAGAGTCTATCATTTTAGACAGCGTTGCGGACAGTTAGTTGCCCTAAGCCCTCTCTAAAATGAGAAGAGGCCCAGCCCTCGGACTTATATTGTGGAATGTAACTTATCTTTATATACTTTACTTTCAAAATTAAGCGCGATACATAATAATATCCCGCTGTATTTCATGTGGTGAGTGTAGAAAACTGGAGAACCTTTTTACTGGATACGAGGCATTCCATCTTAGTCCATCTTAGTAGGGTAGACAACGCATTTTCACTCTTTATTTCATAAAGCATTACAATAATACACAACAAATTTAAATTTATAAATTTCCATAAGTAATAGCCTTATCGCTATACAGCGGCACCTTCCAGGCAAACCTTGGTGAAGGTGATCATTTTCATTTAAAAATATATAGAATTGTGCATAAATAGTAGATAAGCAAAATATTAAAACATATATGCTACATATAGTATATGGGACACTAAAATGATCAAATACATAATATTATATACGCATCTGCATCATATATATCTATGGGTCACACCCATCCACTTACTATCAGTTAGGCTGTGTGCTCATTTAATGAAACTAATTTGTACGGATTCTATTGCGTTTAATTTATCTTTTTAATTCGCGATGGTTTGGGTGCTTGGGGGACCGAGGTGTTTTTTTTTAATAAGATAGGGTGACAAACGCCCATAGACATCTACATTTATCCTCGTTTGCGAATCAAAATGCAGATGCGTTGTCACCCGTGAGGACTAAGATGTAATGCCTCTTTTCCAGTTAAAAGGGTCTCCGGTTCTCTACACTCAACATACGATCACAGCAGTGTTAAGCTGCTATTTTACGATGGTATTCTGTGAGAGCGTAGTCCTTCTCCGGTCGAGCCGACCCATCGTGCTACAACTATACTACTAATATAGCTGCAGTATGGCTCTAACACGTAAATTGTCAACTAACTATGACATCGGGATTTGTTTGACGTACCGATGTCATAGTTAGCCCGGGATACCTTCAGTCTTTGAATATTAATTTTTGGTCCAATCTACGCAGAATGAGCTTATAGTATCTTGAAGTCTTGCAGTGGTATGATTTAATTTTATTAATTATGGGATCCCAAGCAGATGGCAACACCCATTCATTTTCTCAATTGAAATTATGATTTTTTTAATTTCAATCCTCGGTAGGAATGGATGTACTTTTGCGAGGATTTGTGGTCTATCAAATCTAATTTAATGGCGGAGTTGATCTTCAACATGTTCACAGACTGCAGACTTCCCGGAACGTAGGTGTTTCAAGTCAGCTATATGTTCTTTTACGCGGGTTTTTATAGATATTTTTGTTTTTCCTACGTAAGAGTGTACTAATGTGGTCTACATTCACAATATTCTAATTTATACAGCTTGAATGAGTAGGAGTTTTTCGTAGTCTCCTTTATCTCGACTCTCATTTATAACATTATTATATAAAGATATTAGCTGGTATATAAAATTAAACTTGACCGGACTCCGTTTCGTAGGACGGACGATAACGCTTAACTCAGAGCGGGCCATTTTTCTTCTGAATATGACGATTCGTCATTTATCAGAAACAACCCACTATGAAGTCAGCGGTAAAATAAACACGAGCAAAATTTTTGGAAAAGGAAGACTTTTAGGAGCTTAAAACTTTCAATTTATTGCACGTTATTTTGCGTTGCCTTGGTAATAAAATATATTTTAGATTTTAATTTGTTTGATAACATTATGAATTTAGTTATACTTTGAATGATTTGCGGGCATAGAAAAATTAATATTATGCTCCATTAACTTTCGCAGCTTACCTCCAGTACATACACAATACAATATAGAGTAATATCAATACACAGAATATCCAGGCAGGTAAAGTTATCTTACATTAATTAAAACAATCAGGCGCTACTTTGCGGAACACTATTACGTATTATTTAAGATGTTAAACAATTGACTATCAAAGATCCGCGTAATAAAAAGGATGTGTCTTACCTAGTTTGAATAGCACCTCCCCCCCTCTCCTTAATTGCGTTGACTGCTTAGTGAAGATGTTACCTGGAGATGCCTGGTGTAGAGGCGAAACACTTGACGTATTATCGACAGCGATGTGTCTTCTCTAGTGTAGTGATGTTGGGATTATTGGTAACGGGGATAGAGCACGCAATTGAGGGAGAGCTGGCAGTGCTCTTCAAACTAGATAAAACATTTCATTGTATTTTAATACGAAGATCTTAATCAATCAATTTTTTATCATCTTTAGTATCACTGTAAATTATGTTATATCGTTGTTGAGACAAAAAAAATATTTAAAATTTATGCTAAAAAAATTTAAATCTGTAATAGCTTCTATTTAACATAATTAATGCAAAACATGTTTATTTATATTAGTAAATGAACATGCTGTAGTTTTTATTTCTAAAAAATAAAAATAATATGATAACTCACACTTGACGTTGACGAGTACGGTTAAGCCACCGGACCGGCCATTTCATAAGAGTAAATTTTTGCATGGAAATGCAAAATAAACAGAGACATTTTCTGTTAAATGGTGATTAAATTATTGATTATAGTAATTGGTAATCTTGAATAGGTAATATTCCGTCACGTGCAGACGATCATACGTACGTCGATCATTTTTCCATCCCACTGAAAAAATGCTGTAGTCTTGAATTGAATGCAATCGGCATTTCATCACTGTAAGGCTTACCTAAAGTGTTCTTTCTTGAACATTTTTTTTTCGAATTGGCTACCGAAAGTTTTCCCGTGTCAATACATTAGGTAGTTCAAAGAAATGAGCATACTTCCATTTAAAGGGCCGGCACGCACCTTCATCTCCACCCCCTTCACACATTCAATCTTAGTCTTCAGAAGTGACAACGTACCTATATTTTGATACTTAATTAATGGTTAAAGTAGATGTCCATAAAACACAGCATCCTCTTACCATCCGGCGGACTGTGTGGTCGTTTTTCATCTTTATTGTTTAAAAACCTGCGATTCTTCTAGTGTGTAAATTGTTCATGGCTGGCGGTAGTCACATACCATGAGGTAAGCAGCATGCTCGTTTGCCTCTCCTCTAAGAAGGACAAAAATAATAGCAAAGTTTGTTATCGTTACAGCTTATTAAAAGTCCACTGCTGAACATAGGCCTCCCCCAATGAATACCACAAGCACGGTCCTGAGCCACCTGCATCTATCGAATTCTTACTTGTTTCACTAAGTCGTCACTTCAACTAGTGAAGGGTCACCCTACACTTCGGCTACATGGAGCTATATGGCCGGCCCATTGCCACTTCAGCTTACTTATTCGTTGGGCTATGGCGGTCACTCTGGTTCCACTGTTGATATACTCATTTTTAAGTTTATCACGCAAAGAAACCCCGAGCATTGTCCTCTTCATAGCTTGCTGAGCGATCTTGAGCGTCCTCATACGGCCAGCAGTGAAGGACCACGTCTCCGATCCATAAGTCATCACTGGCAACATGCACTGGTTGTACAATGTCGTTTTCATGTTTTGAGGTATACCTGACGAGAAGATATGTAGTAATTTCCCGAACGCTGTCCAGCCGAGTTGAATAGGTCGATTGACCTCTCGGTCGAAGTTGGACTTACCTAATCGGACTATTCGTCCCAGGTAAACATATTCGTCAACAAAATCGAGCTTAGTGCTCATAACAACTGCCGGCATAGGTGTGACATGGACATGATATTTGTTTTGTCCAAATGAGATAAATTGCCCTATTTTAGGGATATTTGCAAAAGGTGCCACGTTTGGCAGGTAGATTGGTAACCGAAGTTTTTATTTTAATTGTTATTGAGAAGAAGTTGCTACGCTACTCCTGGTTCGTTCGCATCTGGTGCCTCTTATGACACCTACGGGATGGTATGGGATAGTGCATTGGATTAGCAAAGTATGCATTTACCTATATTTCAATAAATAAGAATTTTATCGTCGATAAATATCTCTCAACCGCTATAAATTATAATAAAAACAAACTTTAACGCTTTTCGGTTCTTTTGCAGGTTAATGAGGTGGAATAACAAAGTGCCCCAACAGTAACGCGGCTGCCATTGCGGAAAGCTTTACTCTTATCGAAATTTCTGTTTGAATAAATTTTATATATGTTCGTAAAGTTCAACTCACAACGATCTTACTAATGAGGAGGCCGTGTGCCTTACAACGTTGACTTTATATGCTGCCATAAATAAAAACTGTATACGAATTTTATCACTTTTTTGTTTTTAATTTGGTACTATTATTTTGGGTACACTCATGGTAACTGGAGTTACAAAGATGTTTGTCGTCCTGATGAAATAGTTAATCTGGGCTACATTCAGTTTTTACCAACCACATCAACAAGTTTGTCTCGAATTCTTGCAGTGATAAGCTTGGGATTGGATATAATTCAACCACTTTACTTGATTTTTTTTTAATTTTGATAGCTTCTCGAATCGTCGTTCACAAAAATCGGTTTTGTTTAGCGAATACTGTATAAAATCGACCCAAAGAATTCAAAATTTTAATTAGTTAAAAGAAAAGTTGTCAATTTAAAAATAAAGCCTGAAAATAAAGCTTAAAAATGGGAATATCAAAAAAAAATCGTATTTATTTTTTATTTCGAGTTTTACAAGAAAAGTGTAATACTTACATGATACTCCCTTTAAAATGACACCAATAACATCATATATTATAATCAATATACATAAGTATATAATGTTTACCCAATATAAATTTGAATAAATAGGTAAGTTAATAAATAAAAAAATAGGTTTTAATAATTTCTAGACACATCTCAACAGATATTTCGTTAATAAATTGCTATGAATGTGTTAATAGTGAATCATTATTTTATATTTTGCATTAATTTAATACGAAAACAAATTAGAATACATTTTAAACAACATATAATCAATAAACGATGATCGCGTATAGTTATTAAAATTTAGAGCTAAATTATTATATGAAAACGTTTTGGGATTGTCGTAATGATACATATTTACTAAATAAAATATCTTCACAATTAGTTTGATGTACAATAACATTACAAATAACGTATAAAAACAGAAAAGATATCACATTTTTAATCGAATTTCTCACACGTTAACATTCCACAAAAAAAAATGGCGAAATTTAATTTTAAATTTTTTTCTAAATATTTTGTTACTATTATACAGATAAAATTCACTTTCACAGACTATAAATTTCATATCCACCATCTATAATTTTTTACTGTATTAATAACAGCTATCTTTTGCGCTGTACGCGTTTAAACCGAAAGATGTCGTTTGGTGCCTAGACAGGTGAGGCAATAATAGTTTTTGGGGACTGTAATCATCGTGAACAGTTAAGTGGATAAAAAGGCGAAAATACTACATAGAAATACAAATGTAAAAACAAAGTGAGGTCGTGGTGGTACCACTTCCGGTCAGAGTTGCCAAGTACTTCTGTTATTGAGATTTATAAATAATTATGGGTGAAGGATAATTAATCTGTATTTTAAACTTGCAATATTGACGACTCCATGTCGCAGTGGCTTAGCAATAAGTTGAAGCGCTGTGGCTCACGGGTTCGAATCCCGCACGGAACAAATTTCACGGAACTCAACGGAATTTCAGCGTTTAAAATTGCACCTTACAATTTTATTGGTGCCGGAGGGGTCTAATCAAAGGTTGTTCGCCAATTTATTATTATTTCATGGACACAATATTAAGTAGTTTCTTCACTATGAATCCATCGTCTTTTAAAGACCATTGCTGAACATAGGCATCCCTTCATTGGGGGGGGGGGGGGGAGAGTTGGGAGGGATATTAACAAGCGGATCGACAACCACAGTTTTTATTTTAGTCGTTATTAGGAAGACGCTGCTGCCCATCTCCAGACTTATTTCCTCTGACGCCTCTCACGACACCCACGGGATGATATGGGGTAGTGGATATTCTTACACTGCCACTACATGGTAACGGTATGAATCCATCACATAAAATTAATTTATGTTCATGATGATCATTTACAAAATTAAATTTTTAATTATCTGAAAGTTTTTACCATTCAACCTAAATTTCCTTTATGTTAACCCTGCATAATATGACAAATTAAACATTAAATTGAATGTAAACAGTGTCAAAATGAAACGGGTCTTGGTTAAACATAACGAACGTGCAACGGGAAACATCAGGGGCCTATCTATGTACAGCATCAAATGGAGTCCCGCCGTCGGTCAGCAGGAGGGTCAGCAGATCAGCGTCATGTGTGCGTAAAACCCATTTATTTAAATAAAATACCTATTTAAATATTTATGAACCATTTTAAGTTTTCTTCAGTTGCTGAATGAAAAGTTAGTGGTTAACACAAAGTGGATCGTTACGGGGAACGAAATATTTCTTGAATATTGAAAGTGGGTATTAGGTGGAATGCCTTGCTTTTTTTTTATAAAGTGATAAACGAGCATACAGTCCGTTTTATGGTAAGTTGTTGCTGTAACCCTTAGACATCTACATTTATCCTCAATAAAGGAACAAAATGCAGATGCGTCGTCACCCGTGAGGACTAAGATGGAATGCCTCTTTTCCAGTAAAATGAGTCTCCGGTTCCCTACACTCACCATTTTTTTATAGAAGAGGGAGTAAACGAGCATGCGGCTCACCTGATGGTAAGTGACTACCGCCGCCCATGAACAACCGCAGCACCAGTGGAATTGCAGATGCGTTGCCGACCTTTTAGAAAGGTGTAAGCTCTTTTATTGAAGGTTCCTAAGTCGTATCGGTACGGAAAAATCGCTGGTGGTAATCGATTCCACAAGGAAGTTGTGCGAGGGAGAAAACTTCTTCTAAATCGCACAGTGGTGGACCGCCAATCATTCAGATGTTATGGATGGTAACGAGAGTTTTGTCGCGGTGTGCGATGGTGAAATTGAGCGGATGGAATTAATCCGAACAATTCCTTAGAGCACTCCCCGTAATAGATGCGATAAAATACGCAAAGAGATGCAACATCTTTTTTTTTTATAGAATAGGGGGCAAACGAGCATGCGGCTCACCTGATGGTAAGTGACTATCGCCGCCCATGAACAACCGCAACACCAGGGGAATTGCAGATGCGTTGCCGACCTTTTAGAAAGGTGTAAGCTCTTTTCTTAAAGGTTCCTAAGTCGTATCGGTCCGGAAAATTCGCTGGTGGTAATTGATTCCACAAGGAAGTCGTGCGAGGGAGAAAACTTCTTCTAAATCGCACAGTGGTGGACCGCCAATCATCCAGATGGTATGGATGGTAACGCGAGTTTTGTCGCGATGTGCGATGGTGAATTTGAGCGGCTGGAATTAGTCCGAACAATTCCTCAGAGCACTCTCCGTGATAAATGCGATAAAATACGCAAAGAGATGCAACATCTCTACGCAGTGCCAGTGTATCGAGCCCATCAGAAAGAACTCGGTTGTCGACGATTCGAACCGCTCTGCGCTGGATGCGGTCAAGTGGAAGGAGCTGGCACTGGGGTGCCCCGGCCCAGAGATGAGAACAGTATTTCATGTGGGGCCGAACTTGCGCTTTGTAAAGTTGCAAGCGATGTGCCGGCATGAAATACTGTCTCGCTCTGCTGAGCACGCCAAGCTTTTTAGAGGCCAATTTGGCCTTCCCTTCCAAGTGACCACGAAACTGCACACTATTCGATAATTCGACGCCAAGGATTCCGATACTGGCTGAGGCAGCAAGGGGAGTGCCTTGAAACTGAGGAGATACGACAAAGGGGTTCTTTTTAGCGGTAAACGCGCAAACTTGTGTCTTCTGGGGATTGAACTGGACTAGATTTAGTCGGCCTCAATCCGAGACTTTGTTAAGCAAAGACTCGACTTCAGACACAAGTTTGTCCCGGTACTTGGCGACGTTTTCCCGAGAAATATTGGCACGGCCGGTATATAAGGCATCACCAGTGCTGTCGTCTGCACAGCAATGAATGCTACAAGTTAGCAACATATCATTGATATGCAGGAGAAACAGCGTTGGTGATAGCACGCAGCCTTGTGGAACACCAGCGTTGATAGGCTTGAAATCAGAGCATGCACCGTCTACTACGACCTTTATGCTCCGATCAGCAAGGAAACTTGTGATCCATTTGCACAATTTCTCGGGAAGCCCATTGGCAGGAAGCTTCGAAAGAAACGCTTTGTGCCAGACCCGATCAAAGGCCTTCGCTACGTCCAAACTAACGGCTAATGCCTCCCCCTTGGACTCTACTGCCTCCGCCCATCTATGAGTTAAGTAGACTAGAAGATCACCAGCTGATCGACCCCGACGAAAACCGTACTGGCGGTCACTAATCAGCTGGTAATCCTCAAGGTACCTCATGAGCTGGCAGTTTATAATGGCTTCCATTATTTTGGAGAACAAGGAGGTGATCGCGATAGGCCTGTAGTTGGACGGGTCTGAGCGGTCGCCTTTTTTAGGGATCGGGTGCACCAAAGTTGTCTTCCATGAGTTCGGGACTACGCATTGGGAGTAGGAGTACCGGAAAAGACGCATTAAAACCGGTGCCAACTCCGGAGCACACGTCTTCAATACAATGGGAGGGACTCCATCGGGCCCACTCGACTTGCTGACGTCCAGGGAGAAGAGTGCTTTGCGGGCCAAGCGCTGTGTAAATCGCACATCCGGCATGGAGCACTCACATCGCGGGATGGTCGGCGGTGTGTACCCCCGTCATCTAGAGTCGAGTTGGACGCAAAAAGAGAGCTCAACAGATCGGCTTTCTCCTTTGCGGCATGGGCCATTGAGTCGTCCTCTCTGTGCAGAGATGGAAGAGATAGCTGACAGAAGTTCCCTTGGACAGCCTTGGCGAGAGACCAGAATGCACGGGTTCCCGAAGGAAGGCGAACTAGCTTCTCGCCAATTCTGCCGATGTGCTCAGACCTTGCCTTGGCAATGACGCTTTTGAAGGACCTGGAGACGGAATTATACTTCTTTTTAAGTGCGCTGGTGTTTACATCCCGACTCGTTGATGCGTTAGCCCAGGCCCGGTAGCACTCCTGCTTATAGCGTGATGCTATTTTACAGGAGCGACCAAACCATGGCTGGGATCTGCCTCCGATGGGCACCACAGAGGATGGAATAAAAAGTTCCATACCCTGAAGTACCACATCAGCAACAGAATCGGCAACAACGCTGGGATCTTCCGGCGAGAAGCAAACCCGTCCCTAAGGGTAGGATGCAAAAAAAGACCGCATCCCGTCTTAATCAGCTGACCTATAGTGCCAAACACGGCGGCAAGCTGTAGATCGCAACAGCGATTGGAGCGTGAGTGGCACCGTACTCCGGATCAGACAATGGTCCGAAGAGCCCAGAGGGGCATCGACGCAGACCTGATATCCGTCCGGATGAGAGGTCAGCAGAAGGACCAACAGGGAAGGTACATGGTCCTCTACATCTGGGATCTGTGTAGGCGAAGTAACCAGTTGTGTTAGACCATATGCCAAAGCAAAGTCATAGACAGATCTACCCGCATGATCGGTTAAACGAGAACCAAGCCAATCAGCGTGGTGGGCGTTGAAATCACCGAGTATCACGATCTCTGCGGATGGGACCTGTTGTAGCACGGAGTCTGCAGCCATTTGGACGTGGTCGATGAGTCGGTCTGTGTCGGCATTACCGCTATGGGACCTATAGAGGCACCCGTAGACGCGGGGATGGTCGTCGCTGTCTACGCGCAGTCATAGGATGGACAGGTCCGTACCTTCAAGACTGCCGAGGCGTCGAAAACAGATGTCCTCTCTGACATACACGCAAACTCCAGCCAGGGGCACAAACGAGTGTTCTAATTTGTACCCCGGGCAGGAGAGATACGAAGTATCAGCCGGAGAGGACACCTGTATCTCGGTTAGAAAGAGCAAGGCCGGCTTAGCTATCTCCAGATGGTAGTGGACGGCGTTAAGGTTTGAATGAAGTCCCCTGATATTACAAAAATCCACGGTAAGCGTGGCAGGGGTCGCCTTGGTTGTATTGTTCCGCTTGCCCCGAGCAGCATTAGTCGCGAGCGGAATTTAGCCCGCCTAGAATACGCGGGACAGCCTAAGCATCCAGGCTCAGAAGTGGAGTATTTTGGTCGTGGATGCTCAGCGAGGGATTCTCCAGTGGTGTTGAACCCATCTGGAGTAGTCTTTTATTTAATTTCACTAACATGTTGATGGGGGGGGGAGGAATTGGGCCTCCGGCCACTTGCGCTCATCAAGTGCAACGCAGAGGTTAACCTCTACTTCATGCTGGTATTCTGTGAGGTCGTGGTACCACCCCGGTTTGAGCCGGCCCATCCGTGCGACTGCAAAAGCTGCCGCTTAAACATACGAAACAAGTTGCCATTTTACGCTTGTATTTTGTGAGAGCGTGGTCAAGCCGAACAATTTGTGCTACAACTTTACTACTAATATAGCTGCAGTATCGTTCTATCACGTATACATTGTTACTACTAGAAAGGGTCTTTCTCGTCGTTTACCATACGACACACTGCAGCGTTTTACTGAAATTTTACGGCGGTATTCATTATTACATTTCTGTGGAAAAAAATTAAAAGAAATATTTTTACGAGCAGCACACTACCACTACAAACACATAATTATCTACCTCGTTAACAAATTTCAAGTTTCAAAGTAACCCAGAAATCTAAAGCCTAAGGTTTTTAATAAATAAGTCAGTGATTAAAAAAATTTTAACTTTTTAGACCTTAATGTTTCTAAAACTATGATATGTGAGCTGCATTCACGTTTGCTCCCTTTTCCATACAAAGTATATGTAATGATTTCTTATATTTATGCAAACACTACACGTTGAATAAAACTATTTTTACGGATTTCATCGCATTTAGTTCTACCTATTCTTAATTCCCGACGTTTCGGAAACTTTGCATTGAAATTTGATGTTGAATTCTTAGGCAGAAAAGTAGTTCTAGTAAACGAGGTTAAAAAAAACTAAAACTTATTACTTATATTATCATACAATCCGTGGTATCGTTCCAAGAACGATGGCTGCGTTTCCTAGCTGAATAGCTATACTAAGTGGTTAAGCGAGAAAATAACCAGGCTCCTTGTCACTAGCATCAAAAATCTATTGCGGATAAAATTCCTTTAGGAACTGCACTCGCACGTGAATCCCACGGACCGATAATCTCTACAGAATATGGCACAAATATGTTGTCATCTCTCAGAGACTCATTATCGCGCCACTTAGTTAAGCTGCCACTGGCTCTAAAAATTTATTATTATTAATTTCTCAGTTTATCACGCAGACAAATCCAGAGCCCCATAGCTCGCTGAGCGACCTTAAGCTTGATGGAAAGATTCGTTGTCAGTAAAGAGGATCTACGTTTCCCTACACGACGGAAACAAAACAATTATGCTGCTTTTTTACGCTGATATTCAATGTAAACGTAGTCCTTATCTCGTCGAGCTTATACTGCATCCATAATAATAACAACTGCTGCGTGACTATCACCTTCAACAGAAAATATGACGTTTGCATAAAATAAATTTAGCAAACGTTAACTGTAAAGAAACATTATTCTAAGCATTTCATGAATAATATCTTAAGCTAGAAAAGTTATAAGTACATGCCGAAAATATTTTTTTTAAAGTGCATTTTATATAACTTGCACCGTGTTAGAAGGGTTTGGCATTTTTTTAAATTCAAGTAACTTGGTTTTCAATAATACTTTTGCTCTGTGTTTTTTAATTCAAGTAACTTGTTCTTCAACTTTACTTTTGGTATGGTAACAGAAACTAGAAGATAAGTTAACTTTAACATCACCAATATTCAATTACTTTTGTTCTCAGTTGCGCAGAAAGTGTGGACGGATAGGGTGGCTATTCGTGCTCTGACTGGCAGCACTGTAACATTGCAGTGTCTTGCTGATGCTTACCGCCGCCACAAGCTTACTGGACGTTGAATGGAGAGCAGAGGCTTTCTAATGGCGATTCTAAGCTTTTTATATTTTATCATAAAACGAAATTAGATATTTAAAGAGCAGTAATTTTTTAATTTCCAGATGAAAGGTTTTTTATTATTCGTATATGTACGTAAATGTATTAGGGATAATACTTGTATATAGATAATTATGTATATCTTTGTATTCATATCTATATGAATTATTTAGAAGCCTTATATGTGTTATATCTATTTATATTCATTATTTAGTTGTTTCGGTCACCTACCACAAATTTTTCATTACTTCATGGGTTGACAGGCAGATAAGGCTAACTGACACTAAGTTTTTAGGATTTCATTCCCATTAGCATAATAAAGTTTTTTCAAATAAATAAGTAAATAACTTCTTTTTAAATAAGTCTACTACTCTACTTTATTTTAAATAAGTCCTAAAAGTAATTGGATAGCGACGATGTTAGATGATATACCTTGAACATATATATTTACGCCATTAAGATATGTTTCCAAATGGAATTAGATAGCACAAAGTAATTTTGTAATAAATACCTAATTACTGAGAAAATTAAAATGATATATCAAAGCAATAATCTCATAACTTAGTAGTAATAACGTTTGATAATACAAAACATATTTTCCAGAATGTTGGTGATCAAATTTTTTTTTAAAAGTATCGTTTTACACGGAATACGGAAACAACTTTCTTTTTGTATTCTATTGTTTAAAGCTCTTTGGCTACTTTCCAAAGATTTCACCACTATACTATATTTTAGCAAATTCGAAGATTAATTGGATGTAGCAAGCAACTATGTATATAATATTTCCCCTTACTGTGAAATCCTTGCTTTTGCTTTATTTCTAGAATTTTTGAATGAAACTCTCGATGAATTTATGAATTAGGCGTGGAAAAGTACATAATATTTAAATGATACGTAAAATAAAATTTTCAACCTCAAAACCATTTCCCTTCAATTAAATGAACTTTACGGTTAGATTCTAGTTAATAACCCTGTGCCAATGATAACTATAAACTATATGTTATCCACAACTTTACCATCGTAAATCATAAACAAAAAAATTCAGCAGATCTATTTGATAATTAGGGCTTCATATGATGGTGCCGTACTCTAATTTACTTCTAACTAAGGAAGTGTAAAGAAGTTTTTTTTTTTGATTTTTTTAAAACATTTTGAATTCCTGTAAAAACTCGAGAATTTTGCGTGCCGATCTACAAATATTTTCAATGTGAATATTAAATCTTAATTTAGCATCAATTGTAATTTCTAAGTCTCGGGTGGATTCAAGCTTCTGAAGTGGATTATTGTTCAACGCGTATTGGGTTTCTGATGCAGTATGCTTACGCGTAAAGTTGATATATGAACATTTAGAAGCGTTGAGATTCATGCCATTTAACTTGCTCCAACGAGCAATTCTATCGACATCTTCTTGTAGAGATTGTGCATTATGATCGTTAATAATTGCTTTTGCAAGTTTCAGATCGTCCGCAAAGATGAAAAATTTTGAATTATGTACACAATAAGTTACATCATTTACGAAAATATTAAATAATAAAGGTCCTAATATGGATCCCTGAGGTACTCCCGAGATGCACCCATATTTCTGTGAAAAGTAGCCTCTGATCACTACGTATGAAAATCTGTCATTTAAATATGAAGCAAACCACGAAAGTAATGGCCCTCCGATTCCGAAAGATGATAGTTTCGCTATTAACAACTGGTGATTCACCCTGTCGAAGGCTTTGGAGAAATCGATGTAGATCTACTTGAAAACGTGAGTCGACGTAGGGTGTTATAAAATTCAAAAAACATGAAAGGTTTGTGACAGTAGATCGAGATGTCATAAATCCGTGTTGGGTGTCTGAAATAGTGTGGCAGACATGGCGTGACAATATAGGCGAGATCAAGGACTCGAAGATCTTAGAGACAACTGATAATATTGATATTGATATTGATTTGGGTCTGTAGTTGGCAATATTATCTCGATTTCCTTTTTTGTACACAGGCACTATTATTGCAAGTTTCCACATATCTGGGAAGACCCCGGTACTGAGGGATGTATTAAAGATAATACAGATAGGCAAAGACAACGCTTTAGCACACTTCTTAATAAACGATGGAGGAAGATCGTCGGGTCCAGTACCTTTCTTTGCGTCAAGCTTTATTTTTTTTATTACTTCCTTAAAATTGATGTTTACTAAACAGAGATTGTTTTCGGTAACTGTTTGTAGGGGAATGTTTCTGTAGGGTAGGTCTCTCCTCTCGTATACGGAATCAAAGGATTCAGCAAAGAGATTGCACACTCCTGGGCCTTCGGTAGCAACTTTATTGTTAAGTGCCATTCTGGCTGGGTACGTGTTTGATGGTTTTTTTAAGTTTTTTAAGTGTGTCCAAAAATATTTAGGATTGTTTTGTAGGTTTCTTTCACCGCATTCAATATAATTATTATAACTTGCTTTAATTAATTTAATACAGCTAAACCTTAGTGATTTCAATTTGAGTACATCTAGAGGGTTATTGTAAATTCTACTTTTTACTCTATATTTATTTTTAATTTTTAACATGCAATTTAATTTATTATTATACCACAAAGGAAACTTTGTACTTTTAGGCTTAGTCTTTGGCACCTGTTTTTCAATTATTGATTTTAATTTATGATAAAATTCATTAAGCATTGAGTCAACTGAATCGCAATTTAGTAAAAGTTCTGACCAACTTGTACCATCTAATTCATTATTAATGGCCTCATAATCTGCTCTAAAGAAGTTGTACCTTTCATTGAGCTGTGCATTGATCGTATTAATCTTCAAGAAATCGAGATTTAGTTTAAGTAACGGATGATGATTATCGATTATGCTGATTGGATTGATGAAACTTTGACTAACTGTCACATGAGTATGATTTGAAAGAACCAAATCAAGCAACCTGCCATTTGCGTTAAATATTGAATTGAATTGTTTTAAATTGTGTTCCTCGATAAAATCAACAAAACTAGACGCTAAGTTAGAACTACTAAAGGGGTGTAGATAATTTAATTCCGGTACTTTCGACCAAAAAATACTACTAATATTAAAATCCCCCGTTATCATGACGTATTCATTTGTATTAATAGCTTTGGACGTATTTTTTTAAGAATTCACTTAGCACATTGCTATTCGTCGGAGGTAGCAAGTATACTACGCAGGTCGCAACATGACTTGGTTTACTATCTACAATTGCATCAACCGTAATCCATAAATCTTCGCAGTTACTCTCCCAATGCAGGCAATGGTTTGATTTTAAGGTATTTTTAACGGCTATCATTACACCTCCCCCATTTTTGATTCTTTTTGGGTCTAATTGCTCCCTGTCTCTCCTGTATACCGTATAGCGATCATCAATAAACTCACTATCGAACACGCCGTCATTAAAATCATCACTTAAGCACTGTAGCCGAAATTTTCTGCTCAATTACTCTCCAAAAAATTAGATATCTCATTTCTAGAGGGTAATGGAGCCTGAGACAAAACAAAAACATAAGACGTTAATTTACTATCCATTTTCTTCAGTAACATGTGTTGCATACAACTATTAAGTAACTAAATCACGAAATATTTATGTTAATGTTAACCTTGGCATTGTGTTTTATGTGTTATTTTTATAGAATAAGGGTGACAAATGAGCACACAGTCCACCTGATGGTAAGTGGATGCTGTGGCCCATAGATATCTACATTTATCCTCAATTAAGAATCAAAATGCAGATGCGACGCCACACCTGAGGACTGAGATGGAATGCCTCGTTTCCAGCAAAAACGGTCACCGGTTCTCTACACTCACCATACGAAACACAGCAGCATTGTGCTGCTATTTTACGCTGATATTCTGTGAGAGCGTTTTTTTTATAGGAGAGAGGGCAAACGAGCATGCGGTTCACCTGATGGTAAGTGACTACGGCCGCCCATGCACAATCGCAACACCAGGGGAATTGCAGATACATTGCCGGATTTTTAAATAGGAGTAGGCTCTTTTCTTGAAGGTTCCTAAGTCGTATCGGTCCGGAAAAATCGCTGATGGTAATTAATTCCATAAGGAAGTAGTGCGAGGAAGAAAACAACTTCTAAATCGCACAGTGGTGGATCACCAATCATCCTACCCTGGTCGACTTGACCCATTCGTGCTGCAACTACAATATATCTACAGCATGGATCTACCACGTAACAAAAGTAAAAACAAAATGTGTGTGTAACAATAAACTTGTTACAAATTATGCGATCTATTGAGATGTCTTGATTGACAAGCGAGCACAAAGTTCACTTAATGCTAATTCGGTGTTGTGTCCTATAGACGCCTGCAATTATCAACGATTAAGAATCAAACTGCAGATTTGAACTACTACTAAAGCATCCTTTCCAAGAATGCGCCACATATTATGTTTATTTTTTCGGCTGGACAGCCGGTAGTGCAGAGCCTATAACTCCCCACTAGTAATACGGCCAGTATAGTCTTCTCTCTTTGCCGACTATCTGGTTGTCTAGTGATCGTAACCGCATTTGCTGATATGAGATCCCGGGTTCAAATCTTTGGCCGAGCCAAGAATCATTTATTGTTTTTTCTCTGTCCAGAAATTTTTAGTAGAAGACGGTATTCCAACCCAGTGCATCGAAAAGCATGACAGTAAAAATGTTGATTCCGCTCCTGATCACTTTCTGGTTTTGTCAGATTACTGTATAATTGGACTATGAGAGTAAGAGAATCGAGTGCTTGTGCTTGTGCTTGCGTATACATTCGGGCGCTTCAACCTTTTCAGGAATGATAGCTCGTCTTCATCGAGACCGGTCGTCTTAGTCGACTTGGTCGAAAATTCGGTGTGGAGGAAATAATCTCTTTGCTATTTGGTGATGGCGGAACATAATTCATCTCCCCACTTTATTTCGTATGGTCATAAAATGCGGCTATGGAAAATGTCAGAAAAATCTTATGGTTTCCGATAGATGGCAGTAAAACTACCTCGTTTACACCAGGTGTAAAACACCCACACCGATGTCGGGCAGAAATTTCAAAGTAACGCGAAGTGTGCTTATGGGATCGTCGATCAATCATGAATATAGCAGATAGAAGCAAATAAAGTGCAATTAGTGATATATTATGACTACCAAAGGGATTTATTTCTGATCTTATAGGAAAGGTTTTTGCAGTCGCCAGAGCCTTGTTTATTTACATACCGTATACACGTGAGGTTTGTCCTTGAAAGAACAAGGGTCTCATTCTCCAAGAACTCTTGTTATTTGTTGGATAGTTAAAAAAAATACATGTGCTCACACGTAACCTTCAGAAAAGTAAACTTCGAGAGAATGGGATGAATGCAGTGTATCAGTAATTGTTGTAGGGTATGTTTATAATAATATTATTACAAAGTTTAAAAATAATAGTAATCATTATATTATATTATATATAATAGGAAACACTGTATACTGTATTCTATCTCATTCTCTCGCAGATAAAATCCTAATATGTATATGTTTGTCTCGCTTAGTGTCGCTTTTTCGTTTCATCGAGCTTCAAATCACAACTACTCTAAAGAAGTTTTTACTTCAAAAAACTCACATTAGTCATTTTTTCCTGTATAATTCATACAAAAATTAAAACTTTTTTTTTAATATCACAAAATATTAATTTATCTAAAAAATTAACAAATTTTCATAAAACTGAAGTAAAATTCACTTATTTTTATTTTAGGTACAAAATACAGAATTCTCCACTCGCTAAGGGCATATATTTACACATTTACTTTAATGATTTTTTTAAATTAATTTAACGCTAACAATATGCTCTTAAACGGCAATAAGACCAAGTGTATTAAATTTACAATACCTAATGTAAAACATTCGAATACCAATGTGCTGTTAAATGGGGAGGAGTTATGTCTTGTGGATTCCACTGTTTTTCTCGTTATTACTATTGACGCGAAACTTCAATGGGGCCCCCATATATCTAAATTAGCAAGCAGACTTAGTTCTGCAGCATATGCTGTAAGTGAGATTAGAAGTCTCACAGATGTTGAAACAGCTAGATTAGTATATTTTAGTTACTTTCATAGCGTGATGTCTTATGGAATTTTGCTATGGGGTAATGCGACTGATATTGAAGCTATATTTGTTTTGCAAAAGAGAGCCATTCGGGCGATTTATAATCTAAATTGTAAAGAGTCCCTCAGACAAAAATTTAAAGAAATAAACATTATTAACTTTGGCATCGCAATATATTTATGAAAATGTAATGTATGCACATAAAAACATAAATAGCTTTAATAAGAATAAGGATGTGCATACTTTAAACACTAGGAACAAACATAAGCTTGTAATACCAGTTACTAGACTCCACAGAATCAGTAATTCATTTATGGGGCATTGTATACACTATTACAACAAAATCCCAGAACATATTCAAAGTTTGTCAATAAACAAGTTTAAAAGTTTTATTAAAGAGAAACTGTACAAAAAGGGTTATTAAAATATCAAGGAATACATGAATGAAAATAACCTCTGGGAATAAGATGATCGCCACCATGCTGGTTCTAAGAAAAATCATTTAAAATTGTATAAACGAAATTATTGTTAAGTGATGTTCGAAAAAAATACCCCGCTGGGTTTCTTGCTGGTTCTTCCCAGGACAGAGGTATTTTCCGTACCAGTGGTAAATAAAAAAATGACTTTCAATAAGAATTATATAATAATCAATATTGAATAAAACAATATTCTATTCTATTTTATTCTATTTTATTCTATTCTATTCTATTCTATTCTATTCTAAATATACCAGTAATGCTATTAAACATTACTAATATTCCCTTTAACCACTTCTGGTAAGCCTAAAATGCTTGTGTTAGGAGTGGTTCACGAAATTAGTTGAATCATGGATTCAAACCCACGACCGTTCGAGTTCGCGGTCTACGCCCTGCCATTAGACTACTGACGCTTGACATGTTGTCAATGATTGACAACATGTCAAGAGAAGATGCTGGTTTGTTACGTTTCCACGTGGAAAATGAACTCGGTCGAGCTGAAGCTGAGATTTTTTTGCACAGTAAGCTCATGATACTTCAGTGATGACGGTGTGATGAAGGAGATACAAATTTATAATTATAATTTTTATAGTATTAAACATTTCCATAGTGTTATCGTCTAGTTGGATCAAAATATTTTAAAAATTAAATGAAATACCATATAAAGAATATGTATCAGATAATATATTAACAATATCTTATTACAATATTAAAGTATATTTATATTATGAAAATTATATTAATCATCATCGTCATTAAAGGCCTACACAAGGCACTCATTCATTTCTAAGTTTATCATACAAAGAAACTCCGAGCATAGCCCTCTCCATAGCTCGCTGAGCGACCTTGAGCTTTCTCATACGGCCAGCAGTGAAGGATCACGTCTCAGTTCATATTATTTATGTTATTATTGTGTATATTATTTAAATTTAATACCTGTTCATACATCATATAGATTTATATGATATTCGGACTATTAAATGAGTACAGTAGTCAATTATTGAGCATTCTTAAACTTAAATTCAAACTTTTGTCTTATTTAGGAAAAAATAAATAAAATATATTTGCTTAGCTTAGTAAACTCAAAATATATGTTCCACTTTTAATTTATTTTCATTCGTGACTGTAGATTATCAGTAAATTCCCGTGATTTAACCTGAATTAAACACTCAAAAATAGAGATTCGATTTTAATTTGTTTCAGTAAGAATACAACCATTATACTTTAAGTGATTAGTAATTTATTATAAGACATATTATTGACTATAAGTAAACGCACTCATAAACACAAAGATTGTTCTTGAGATAATGTTTTTTTTTTTCCATATTAAATCCAGAAACGGAAAGCAAGAGCGATTCTTAAGAAATCTTTTCTGAGTCGATTTAATAATATTTTTTTTAGAAAGTGTCACCAACCCTGGGACAAAATTGTAACAATTTTTAATTAAATTTGTTGGGGTTTGAGATTTAAGATCAATCAACGATCAACGCTGAAAGAGAGTTGGAGCAATTTGCACAGAGGAGTTATATTGGACCCCGATACAGAAAATGCTTATGTTGTTCTGAGCCAGCATCAAATGCAGAACCTCGGTAAGTTTTAAGTTTCCTTTATTTGGTAAAATATATTTTACAACATATATGTGTTAGCTAAATAAAATTTTAATTGCTGATTTTAAAATATACTTTGTGGTGAATTAAAAAAAATATTTTTAGAAAGGAGAGAAGAACTTTTATACCTTATAAAATAGTAATTTATAAATATTTTTTTTCCTCATTAATTTTCCTCAAACTTTATAATTTAATTTACTTAATCAATTGTACTTATTAGGTATCGCTTCCTTGAGGCAACACGGGCTTCTGACGTACTGAACTGGTCTATGATCACTTCAATGTTAAAATATAAAATATCTTAATTTTTTTTTATAGAATTAGGGTTATAAACGGGCGCACAGACCATCATCCGATGGTAAGTGGATGCATCGGCCTATAGACATTTACATCTATCCTTGATTAAGAATCAAAATGCAAATGTGCTTCACTCCTGGAAACTAACACTAAATGCCTCGTTTCCAGTAAAAAAAAAAGTATTGGTCCCCTTACTCAACATACGAACCATAGCATTTTGTATTTTTAATGCCTGGGAGAATTCACAGGATGCCTGAGGTGTTTTCTGTGATCTTTCCAAGGCTTTCGATTGTGTTCATCATGAAACATTAATCAGGAAACTACAACATTACGGTGTAAAAAATTTGGCGCTTAGACTTATTACTTCATATTTAACTCAAAAAGTCGTCATCAATGGTAAATGTTCCTCCGGATCGGTAGTATCAATGGGCATTCCTCAGGGCTCGATTTTTGGCGAATTCCTGTTCTTAATCTATATTAATGACTTACCTTATCTTGTAGGGGACAATCACGATATAGTATTATTTGCTGACGATACCTCTTTTATTTTCAAACTGAAACGGCAGTCAAGTAAATATGACGATGTAAATAATGCTCTATCGAAATTAGTACATTGGTTTAACGCCAACAATTTGCTCTTAAACGGCAATAAGACAAAATGTATTAAATTTACAATACCTAATATAAAACATTCGAAAACCAATGTGCTCTTAAATGGGGAGGAGTTGAGTCTTGTGGATACCACTGTTTTTCTTGGTATTACTATTGACGCGAAACTTCAATGGGGCCCCCATATATCTAAATTAGCAAGCAGATTTAGTTCTGCAGCATATGCTGTAAGAAAGATTAGAAGTCTCACAGATGTTGAGACAGCTAGATTAGTGTATTTTAGTTACTTTCATAGCGTAATGTCTTGTGGAATTTTGCTATGGAGTAATGCGACTGATATTGAAGCTATATTTGTTTTGCAAAAGAGAGCCGTTCGGGCGATTTATAACCTAAATTGTAAAGAGTTTCTCAGACAAAAATTTAAAGAAATAAACATATTAACTTTGGCATCGCAATATATTTATGAAAATCTAATGTATGTACATAAAAACATAAATAGCTTTAATAAGAATAAGGATGTGCATTCTTTAAACACTAGGAACAAACATAAGCTTGTAATACCAGTTACTAGACTCCACAGAATCAGTAATTCATTTATGGGGCAATGTATACTCTTTTACAACAAAATCCCAGAACATATTCAAAGTTTATCAATAAACAAGTTTAAAAGTTTTAATAAAGAAAAACTGTACAAAAAGGGTTATTATAATATCAAGGAATACATTAATGAAAATAACCCCTGGGAATAAGGTGGTAAATAAAAAATGACTTTCAATAAGAATTATGTAATAATCAATATTGAATAAAAAAATATTCTATTCTATAGCATTATTCTGCTGTTTAACGTTGGTATTCTGTGACAGCGTGATCCTACAACCGAATCGAGCCAGTCGTGTTGCAGAATGGCTTTAGTTAATTGTCTTGACCTTATTGTCTTACCAATTTACAAAGTCATTTACGTGGTAGAGCCATGCCGCAGCTACTGCTGTTTTTCGTACAGTGAGAGTAGAGAACCAAAGACTCTTTTTACGGGTAACTAAACGAAACTGGTAAAAAATTCTATCTTAGTCCTCTGAGTGAAAACGCATCTGCATTTTGATTCGTAATCGAGGATAGATGTATATATCTATGGGCTACAGCAACCACTTACCTGCAGGTGGACTGTTTAATCGTTTGTCACCCTTATCCTATAAAAAAAAATCCATTACTTTAATATAAAATATAATAATAATTATTATATATTTTATATTAAAAAATATATAATAATAATTAAAATAATAAATTTCCATTAGTCAAATAATTTCATTATAAGAGAACTGCTTCAGCTTCTATTATATTTAACAACATTTGAAATAAAAGAGATTGTTCAGAGATAGATTGCAAATTTACATAAAGGTGTTAGCTAAGACAAGGATGAACGGTTTGAATTCTAATTGAGGTTCCGCTATATATCATTATAACATTGAAAGTTTCTCTTGCAACTGATTGTGATTCCATTTATTTAGGAGTACAGGCACAATATGCTTCGTTCATTTTATATGTAAGAGTTATTAATTAAAGCTATGAAAAATATGTATAAAATTAGATATTCTATATAATAGTCTAATATAATATATTATTTTGTATTATAAGTTGTAGAATATTATGAATTGATATTCACTCGATAGTAATGTAAGTCATTTGCATCTTTGTAGAATATCAGAATGAAATGTTGTATGAAATTTGCTAGGAATGTCTTAAAAGGGAATTCTGGTTAGCCTAGTATTGTAACACTGAGGCAAGAGTTACACCGGGATCGTGATAGGAGGTATAGGATAAATAAATTTTATTCATTTTTAGTTTAATGCTTAATTTCGTTGCGTGGGCCATAATAGATTAAAAGAGATATCGGGGCAAGTAACTCAGGATAACGTGGTGACGACAATGTGACTGACAATACTACTTGCCCACATTAGCAATTTTTGAAAGTGTATAGTCAATTGTTATTTTGATACTTACTTTAGTTCGACGCTAATATTTAAACGTCTACCTTAAATAATTAAAATATTTTTGTCTAAGATAACAGAAGTGTTGTAAATTAAACCTATATACATATGTTAAAAATAATGTAAATAACTCTATATAAACACATCAACACATTATAAGGGAACCTCATCAATGGTCGTTGGTGCTTTTCACCGATGAATCCTGATTTGGTTATCATCCTGATTCGAGGAAAGTATGTGTTTGAAGAGTTTGTGGTTATACAAGCCGGCTTCAATACCCTCGAAAAGTTAATCCATACCAAGGTGGGACAATTATAGTATAGGTAAGAATTCGTTTTGATGGAAAAGCGGACCTCGTTTGGTTACAGGGCGCTATGACGGCTGAAAACTACCGTAAAGAGATGCTATACTCAACAGTATTCCTACATAGAACACAAATGGGTTAAAATTTTCTGCTCATGCACGACAATGCTCGTTCACACACTATCAGAGTAATAACAGCCTGATTGCACGAACATGATGTCACGGCCCTAGAATGGCCAGCGTAATCCCCAAATTTAAATCTCATTATTCATTCTTGAGTGATGCTCCAAACAAGAGCTCTGATGGATTTTCTTGAAAATATGGTTACAGAAGAACAACATTTTATGCATCTCAGTAGGACTTGGAACAAAATTTCACAGCACACAGTCCACTTGATAGTAAGTAGATACTGTAGCCCATAGACATCTATATTTATCCTCAATTAAGAATCAAAATGCAGATGCGTTGTCATCCGTGAGGACTAAGATAGAATGCCTCATTTCTAGTAAAAACACTCCCTACACACACCCATACGAAACACAGCAGCATTAAGCTGCTATTTTACGCTGGTATTCTGTGAGAGCGTGGTCCTTCCCCGGCCCGGTCGACCCATTTGTACTACAACCATAACATAGCTGCAGCGAGGCTCTACTACGTACAAGACTTTCAAGATGTACAGTTTTTACAGTTTTCGTTTTTTTTCTCTGCACCAGTATATGAAATCTTATTTAAAAACAATATTTACATAAAAAATGGTAGTAATCTTTTTATAAACCTGAAATGACAAATGTACATATAGTCCACTTGACGGTGTACAGTGTATATGATATATATGTAATGAGTTTAATGTTATAGTTTATACAATAAAATACAATAAAAAAAATTTCTCATCTAAATTTATATATTATTATAACATAAGTGCTAAAAGAAAAGTATAATAGTAGTTTCCAGTATATATTAAAAAAATGGCGGATAATGGCGGAATTGACCGCCGCGATGGATGACAGTTTCTAAGTTTATCATGACGAAGCAAGCTGAAATAAAAGACAAGCATTAACGCTTAAAGGTATATAACAATGTCATATACGAGTATAGTTTGCTTAGTAACGATCCTTCTAATGGTAAGTGGCTACTGAAGCCTATGGATATTTGCAATCAACTTGAAATAAGGAAAGCTATCATCTCTGAAAGGGGGCTTTGATTCGTCAATCAATGTCTTAGCAGCGACTTGAAAATGTTAATTTTAGTAACCTCTTTGATGTCAGCTTTTAATTATTTTAAAGTTAATTTTTTTTTAAATTTTAGCAGGCTAAAGAACAAGTTCAAAGTAACAACTACAATGTCATCTTAATAGAATATCCAAAGATATCTTAAGTCAAAATTTTTTGACAGACTGACACACACACAAATAAAAAGTATTTTGAGGGCACGAGGAGTGGATTAGTTGCCCCATTACATTATTAGAAATGAGATGAGACCTTTTATATCTTAAAAAATAGTAAATTTATTAATGTATTGCTTTTTCCTCATTTATTTTTCTCAAGCATTATATTTTATTAATACTACTTAATGGATACACATTTTAATAGTAATTTAATAGTTTTAATATTTAAATGTAAAGGAACCTAAATTTTATTAAATTCTTTTTGTATAGAATAACTTACTACTTAATTACACATACCATCATCTATTAGTAAGTGGATGCATCGGCCCATAGACATCTACATCTATGCTTGTTGGCGACGCGTCTTTAAATAATTTTTCGATTATGAGTTTACCAACTACGGATAACTTCTAAAGATAAATTATCAAGTTCAATATTCAATAATTATCTTATAGGAAACGCTCAGTAAAATTTTAAAGAAACATCGAATTAATAATCTAAAGGTCCTAGGTTCGATTCCCAGGTCGAACTACTTTTTGTCGTTTTCTTAGCAATATTTTTCTTAATAAATTCATAGAGGGAATTTTAAAGACATAATTTATGACTCCGGGTGTGATTCACCGGTTGAATTACTTTTCGTTGTTTTCTTAACAAATTTAGAGAAATATTAAGATAATGTTCTAGGAAACCAGGGTTTAGTCGCGCGTCAGAACGATCACATTTTGTCTTTTTGAGATTAATTTAAAGTTGTGTATTACATAATAATTATCTTTGTTAAATAAATGCAAATTTTGTATAAAAATAAATGCTTAAATTCGATATTTAATACATGAAAATAATTTTGTTTGTGTTATCAGATAAGAAACATTATGACTGATAAGGATAGTGTTTGCGAACCTTGGTGTTTCATAATGAACAGAGATAGGTAATACGTAAATTTAAATAATATTGTTAAATAAAATAAAAAAAGGTGCTATCGGGCCAAGGATTTCATCTAGCCTCCTTTTTTGTTTACGCCCCAGAAGCAATTGGAATGGGCTACCCCGATACGCGAGGAAGATTGAGGTAATAAGAGCCGTGTAAAAATTGGTTGTTCACATAGCGCGTGTTAATTTTTTTTTATATAGGATAGGGTGACAAACGAACACACAGTCCCCACAGTCACAGAGGTGTGTCGGGATCGTGCAAAATGGACGTCCATAGTCTGTGCCTACCCCCCCTGGGTGACAGGCGTGAGTGTTTATGTATTTTATGTTTCAATAATTTATGTAAAATTGACTCATAAATGTTTAGCGATGACTGTGTAAGCAAAATAGGTGTATTCTGTGTTGTTTTCATGTATAAATTGGCCTAAATTGTAAATTATGATAGCTTTGTATAAGAAATTTAAAAGTGTTTTAAAGGTATAAATATGTATAAAAGTGTGAATGAAACTATTGTATTAGTTAAGATATTTGTATTTTCAAATAAAGAACATTGTTCCAATCTTATATGTTAGATATTTAAAAATTCTAACTTAGTACATATGTTATAAATAGGCTTATTTTGTTGAATAAATAAAGGTTTTTTTGTGATATTGAAATGCAATGTAT